>CAIGQV010000744.1:1031242-1032440 GCA_903798115.1 Danio jaintianensis | reverse complement strand
AGAGAGAGAGAGAGAGAGAGAGAGAGAGAGAGAGAGAGAGAGAGAGAAAATAGATGGCAGATGAAAAGACAGGATAGAGGAGGGTTTGTCTGGCTGGGATTAAACAATCTCTTTAACAAGGCTTTTGATGTCTCTTATAAGCAGGTTTAAAACACACTTTGGCACCAGCAGCTGCTGGCTATATAAGTTATAATGTAAAATTGACTAGGGAGACCTGTTGGAGGAAGTGATCCCATCTGGATTTTTTTTTCTTCTCTTTCCTAGTTCCTAGATGAAAGAAGTGGAAAAAAAATGAAATGGTCATAATTTTTATTTTTATTTCTTATCTTCATCTTCTTCTTATTATTCTTATTCGTATTATTATTATTATTATTATTATTATATTTTTATTGGTAGTGGTAGTAGTATGTGTATTATCACATAACTATTCTGGTAACTGGATAGTGTTTAGATGAGAATGTGTAATATTTACAGTAATAAGGATAGAAATATGAAGTTCCTTGAAGAAAGAAGTTTTAAAAAATAAAATGGGCATTTCTTCGTCATCTTCTTTTTCATCTTCTTCTTTCTCCAATTATTATTATGTGTATTATCACATAAAAAAGATCCAGGTGTTTAGATGAGAAAGATTTTGATGTTGAGATGTGTAATATTTACTGTTATTAGGACAGAAATAAAAAGTTTCTTGAAGAAAGAAGTTTTTAAAAATGAAAATGTCTTTTTTTTCTTCATCATCATCTTCTTCTTCTTCTTATTATTATTATTATTATTATTATTATTCATTCATTCATTCATTTTCTTTTTGGCTTAGTCCCTTTATTAATTTGGGGTCGCCACAGCGGAATGAACCGCCAACTTATCCAGCATATGTTTTACACAGCGGATGCAGCCCCGCCCTACTATTATTATTATAATTGTTATATTATTATTATTATTATATTATTATTATTATTATTATATTATTAATAATATTATTATATTTTATTTTGTGTATTATCACACAAAAATTCCGGTGTTTAGACAATAAAGATTTTGATGTTTAGATGTGCAACATTTATATTAACAAGGCTCATTTGACTGGCAAACTACAGATTCATATGCATCTCATTTCTTCTTCCAATATCCATTGTCCCATCAGCTTTTCAGTCACGCATGCTCACGGGTCAACAAGACAACCAGATAGATAAATATGTTTACT
>CAIGQV010000744.1:1018742-1028742 GCA_903798115.1 Danio jaintianensis | reverse complement strand
GAAAACGTAGCCCTATATACATTTCTGGAAATCGCGAATTATGTAGTCAGAAGTACGTATGGCTGCATTTCATTTTTAAAACGAATGCTACGGGGTGATATGACACTGTTCCTTTTCACACTTACCAGCTGACGGCTTACCTCCGTATGGACAGCTTTCTCGCTGTTACCAGTTTGTCTGGTTAGCTTGCCATGTACGTCGGTAGACTTGAGACGCAGAGAGGAGTTGACCACAACGACGGTGTTCGAATCCAGTGAGGAATGGTTCCAGAAAGCGGGTAAGACAAAAACATAATCCAAAAAAATTAAATAAACAAGTAAATAACAGGGTGAGAATGTGGTAAAAATCAGGCAAGGGCTTTTCTTTTTCTGGATTGCTTTTTAAAGTTGTCGGTTGGGTTTAGGGAAGTGGGTGGGCGGGTCAATCTCTGCTTTTGAAAATACTATTGGTTGGGTTTAGGAAAGGAGGAGGAGGGTGGGTCAGTCGATCGGTCAGTCAGTCAGTCAGTCAGTCAAACAATAAGTCAACAGCGGCCTCTGGTGGATTTACGGATTTATGGATTTATTTGCAAAAACTGCAAAGAAATGTAGCTCCTGGGACATATTTGGCGGTCTCCAGAAATGTATATAGAGGTACGTTTTCAGAATGAGCCTAGGTTGAAAGCCAAGCAAGCCCGTGGTGACAGTGGCGAGGAACAAAACTTCACCAAATGACTAAATGAAAGTGAAGGGAAAAAACCTTGAGAGAAACCAGGCTCAGTTGGACATGACCATTTCTCCTCTGGACAAACTTCCTGTGCAGAGCTGCAGTCTAGGCACTGGGGCTGAAGAATGCTAGACTTCCATCGTGGAGAAGTTGCAGGTGTGAGTAGGTCACTGGCGGGTGTACAGGCTTGCCCACAGGATCAATGCGGACACTCATCTGTCACTGGGGTCTTTCAGGAATCAGTCTCATGCTCTCCACTCCTCCATCTGCTCAGGATACGGCCTGGTCTAGGATTATGGAGACCTTGAAATAATGAAAAACAGACTAACATAAGCGTAGATGTTATATAAATAAATTATAATGTCTTTTGGGAAGTGTTCCCGGCTCCGGTTGCTCTAATTAATGCAGCCTAACAATCCTTTAGAGGAATTGGATTTCAAAAGCATTTGTGTTTTATATGTATGCTAATGCAAATAGATGTGTCTTTAATCTAGTTTTAAACTGACAGAGTGTGTCTGCCTCCCAAACTGTGCTAGGAAGGCTGTTCAAGCATTTAGGTGGCAGATATGAGAAAGATCTACTGCCTACAGTTGATTTTGATATTCAGTTGTAGGTCATAGAATGAGTGACATAATAGTTTAAAACCTGTTTGTACTTTTCAGCATTCGCAATTAAATCAATACATTTTTGCCAAGACCACATAGCCTCTAATGTTTCACTGAAGGCCTTAAGTTCTTGAAACTCATTCTTCTATCTGTCTTCAACTCTTACTTTAACAAGTACATTAGTAAATATTTACAGTACTGTGCAGCAATCTTGGGCCACAAGTATTTCCACCAACAAAACATTATTTTAAGTCATTATTTTAAGTTTAAAAAACATTTTGGGTTTTTTTCTATGTTTTGGTGTAGTATGTCAGTAGCAAATATTTAATAATTTACATTTCCAAAAATTAGTTTTTCTATTTGCACAAAGTGTCTGACAGCAGCCATTGCTCCAAACAAAGATCTGATTACACCATAATCCTGTCCATCTGAAAAGACATAAAGAAACATATAAAACTGGGACAGTCATGATCCAAAATGTCACGATTGTTGTGTACACTCCAGATATCTGCTCACATCACGTCTGCCACACTACACTTACTATAGTGTTTGCACCTCACACTTGGACTGATTATCACACACAGCTGCAGGACATTACATACACACTATATAAACACCACACTCACACACCTTCTTTGTTTTCTATCAACTTGTGTCTGGACTTTTCTGGTGTTTCTTGTTTTTGTTTTCTTCATGATTGTTTTCTGCCTGCCCTAAACCTTGCCTGTTAATTGGCTTACTCTTTTTGGATTCACCCTTTACACTACTGTTTGCTCCTGTGTTGACCCCTGCCTGCTTTAATGACTCTTTAATGAATAGCTGCATTTGGAACTCCACCAACATACCCACGCCCTCTTTCATAACACTTATCCCACCACCAGTGTTTGGGACCCCTTGTGAACTAGCCTCCCAGCCTCAAGACCTGACAGCACCTAAAAGTAACTAGAAACACTAAAGCAAAATTACATTAAATCTCACAAAATTACATTCATCAAAATAAACCATAATGGAAACAGTAGATAAAATGAAGAAAAAAATGTCACAGTTTAAAGCAAATCAAAAAAACACACACAAACACTGGATGGAAAATGATATTTAAAACAATGGTGTGTGAAAGTTAGAGCACTTCTAGAGCCCCATGTAAACTCACTTCAATGCACAAGCAAAGTCATGTAAAAAAAATAAAAACACCTGAAACCTAGGTAAAACAAATATTAACATTATTATTATACAGTTTCTTAAGCGGAAGAGAGTTTGGGGCAGATAACAGGCAATGTGCATGACAATATAGACTCCATGTACTTCACAGTACTTTCTGCCCCGTTAATGCAAGGACCATAATGCGATAACCAGGGATCACCAAACACTATGGGGTGGAAGATTATTTATAAACCAGAACTTACCACACTTACCCAGTTAGTAAATGGAGTTAATGGTGATGATAAGTCGGCCATCAAGAGTGAGGGCAGTGATGGCAGATTTGAGAGGCAAAATGGATATTTCTCAGGTACGAGTCTAGCCCTTGTCAATAAAATTTCCTTCTGCCCCAGAGTCAATCAGTGTCACACCTTTAAAAGAGACATTATTAATAAGAACAGAGACAAACAATTGGGTGTGTGAACCCTGAGCTGGGGAGATACCACTTGCCAGGAGTCCCCTGGCAACTGACGAGCGATGACTTTTAATTGCAAGCTTATGTTGATAGCCCTGCTAGGTGCAGTAAAGTCAGAGACTTCATTGTTGTTCTTTTGTGATCAGCTGGTAACAGCCCAGGACCATAGGCTCTACATCATCTGCAGCATCCATTACAGTAGGTACAGAGGTGGAAACAAGGGGTTCAGACTTGGGCTGAATTGACAAACTCAATCCTGCTGTCTAATCAAATGTCCAGGCGGATGCGTTCATCCAGGCAGTCAGGGGGTTCTTGTGCATAAATCTCATCCTTGATCTCCTCAGCAAGACCCTTCAGAAAATGAGCAGTTAACACTTCAGAAGAGGTGAGATGAGCAACCAAAGTCCAAAACAGCAGGCAAGAGGTGAGTTGAACAGGCAATATTTGACTTGGAGACAGACAGAGCAGAGTCATTCAAGCTCAGAGTCAGGCAGGAGAGGTCAAAGGCAAGAGACTGGCCAAAGTAAATTCAAGAAAAGCTATGAGGACATAAGTCAGGGCAACTGTGATCATGACAATAACACTATGTGAGAACCTCTTTCTCTGTGTTACAATAAGAGAAATAGACTGACTGGTAAAACACACAGGAATTTACTGAACTGAAGAAGGTAAGGAGTATTGTCCACAATGTCGATAACCATAAACACACAGTATCGGTCATTTTCTTTTGCATGTGTTGATACAACATGAGAGAACTGATCACAGAAAAGTCCATACAAGTAAGGAATCCGGTAAGTAGCAGTGATGCTAAAGAACACTTTACAGAGTGCAAGTGAATGTGTGCTTATAAAGAGATGAGGATGATTATGTGCACATGAAAACCATTACAATTTCAGTGATTGCTAATGAGTGTGCAAAGCAGCGGGATCTGTGTGGATGATGTGAGTGGTTTGGTGATAGTACCCCTTCCTAAGGCCAAGGCCAGACAGCAACGTGGGAGGTGTTGAGTGACACAGAGATTCACAGAGTAACTGTGGGTAACCCATTGATAAAAATGAGTTTGCAGGCTTTTGAGAATCTATAGATGACCAGGACAAACATGATTGTATCAGTTGGAGGAAGACCAGTAATACATATTTTTGTGGACCAGGGTTGTCATGGCATAGATAGTTGTACAAAATTAGCTTTATAAAGTTATAAAGTAAACCTTTGAAAACACTTATCCAATTTGTCCACCAGTATCATTTGGAGAGAAACAGTAGAGTCTTTTGGGTGCCTGCATGTCATCATCTGATCATCAATGGACTGCTGAAGGGGACTAAAGATGAAGGCTGCAGTAGAGTGGATTCAGGTTTTGGATTGTCTATTTACAATAAAGCATGCACTATTTTGACCCTGGTCAGTGAGTTACTGAAGTGGAAACAGGTGAAATAAAAAGCCAAGTAAACTTGTCTAGGGTTTGTCTAAGTCTCTTTGGCCATAGATATTTCTGGTTCCAGTGATTGTACCTTAAAGAGATGCTTAGCTCTCTCCAAACAATGTCTCCAATCCTCAAGTGCCAGTGTGATGCCAACAACTCACTGTTGTTGCATTCTTCTGGGGACAGTTTTATTTTCTTAAATTTTCTTAAATAGAAAGCACATGGATGAAGACAGAAGAATAACCCTACCACTGCGATACCACTTATTTTTTGTCAATACAGGGGCAAGATTTTCTTTTGAGATGTGTACAGTAACATACAAACCATGATCCAGTAGTTTTCCCAAAATGAAATGCAGATAAAGTGTTTTGTGGACCAACTTTTCTTAATAGAGGAAGTTTGCATAGGAATTGCAGGAAATGAAGTTGCCAGCAGAAGTCTATGAGAATTTTGTTGGAGCAGATAGTTGATAGTAATTACTAAAAACATTGGTTTTAGTCAAAGACGATGTGTTTAGGATTTGGGGGAGGGGGTTGATGCTATGAGAACTGTATAAATAAAATGCTGGGGGAAAATGCAACAGATGCCATTATCAACAACATGTCAAATACAGATTATACTGCAAATACACACGTTGACGCTCAAGCCTGCAAGCAATATGTCACATGCCGGCTAGTGGATCTAGTAGAAACCACTGGAGATTGAAGGGTGGCAATAGCCCAACAAGAAGTATGCCAATATAAATCAAGCATTGCTTTGAGCAGCCATTCAAAATGAAAGTGCTGACATTACACAGCAGTACCCTATAACTGAATAATTAATGACAACTGCTACTCTTTCTCTGTACAGCAATTCTGCCCCACAATTAAAATGACCAGGAACATGAACTTGCTGGATGGGAGAAGATTCCTGTTGGAAGATTTAAGGAAGCACTCCACTGACCTCTGCAGCACACAAGATGGGACAAAACTGTCAAATTATATATCACCACCACCAGCACATTGTCCATTCGGATAAGTATGTGTTATGACATATATGATCAAATATATGACAAATATGACTCATATAAAAAAGTGTGTTGTTGTTTTCAATAAAATGTTTATTATAAACAACATGATTGGGTAGTGCAACACGGTGGCTCAGTGGTTAGCACTGTTGCCTCACAGCAAGTAGGTTGCTGGTTCGAGTCCCGGCTGGGTCAGTTGACATTTCTATGTGGAGTTTGCATGTTCTCCCCGTGTTCGTGTGGGTTTCCTTCGGGTGCTCCGGTTTCCCCCACAGTCCAAAGACATGTGGTATAGGTGAATTGAATAAACTAAATTGGCCGTAGTGTATGTGTGCGAATGAGTGTGTATAGATGTTTCCCAGTACTGGGTTGCAACTGGAAGGGCATCCGCTGTGTAAAACATATGCACAGTTCATGACCCCTGATGAATAAAGGGACTAAGTTGAAGGAAAATTTATGAATGAATGAATGAATGAATGATTGGGTAGTCAAAGATACTTAAAATACTGCATTTTATTTGGCTGCACAGTTAACAGTAAAATACCATTCGATATGGTTACGTTTTTAGATGTCTTTTTTATAATAACAGTAACAACAAAACATTTTATGTAAAATAAATATAACATTCAGCTCTTGCTGTCATCTCAGTCTCCTTGAACTCATGGAGTAATTCACTATAATACTATAACTGTTGTTTATATTATCTGATATTTGCACATGAAGAGTTTATTTGCAATAACAGACAAGTCCATTAATTACCATAAACTATTTTTTTGCAAATTAACTCTTTGATGGACAATAAAAAAACTGGATTCACAAAAAATTGTTCAAACAGAATAATCTGTCAATGAACTATTTAAATATAAAGATGAAACAAATAAAAAAGATATACTATTTTTAGCAGTTCAGACAACTCTTGATTTTAATTTTATTTAATTCCAATTAAAATGAAATGAACATCTGAGATGTTTTCTTCATATTGTAGTCTTAATGTATTTTGTATTATTGCTTTGTTCATATTTGGCTGTTCAATCACAGAGGTTGTGTTTTCCACTGACAGTTAAAGAAGTCATTCTCATTGTCATTCATTTTGATGGTCAATTGGGTTATTTGTTGAGTGGGTAAGAACGTGGATGTGATGTCACCTGTTGTCACAGTTCTAGACCTTGTCTCAAATGGCACATATAATGTGAACTTTTGGTCTTGTCGACTTACAATGACCACAGCATGTGTCTGTACGTCCATGAGACCACAGGGTTTCCAATTAATTATTTTTGATTTCAGAAGTGGCTTTTCCTTTTGCAGCTGACATATGACCTCCATGTGCAATTCTGCCAAGCCTGCAAAGCTGCAGTAGATCATGAAAGTGTGGATTTAGAGGAACACTGCAAGTGTTTAAGTTTCAATTTGGGACTGGGCCCATGATTTGCACAGTCTCCTGGTGGTTTGTGTAAGGCATATTTGTGTATGTTAAGGCAGGTTTGTATGTATGTCAGGTGTGTGGGTGCGTGCATGTGTGCACAACTCATGGCTTTAGAAATGTCGGATAGACTTCAGGCTGAGAGGGTAGATGTGAGATTTTGGGCCCTATCATACACCTGGCGCAAAAAAAATTTGTTGCTATTTTGAGACCATCGCAACTCTAATTTTCATGTTTTGCGCCACGTTGTTTAAATAGCAAATCCATTTGCACCACTTTGTGTTGAGGTGTGTTAAGGCGCATTGTTGGCGCGTTGCTATTTTGAGGAACTGAAATAGACCGCGCTGTTGACCAACTGAAAGCTGGTCTAAAGTCCAGCGCAGAGTGCGTTAGTTGTGTGCCTATGCGTCCAAACGCTTACACATTGCTTAATACACACAGGATGTACAGCAATACACAAAAATCTTTACATATATTAAAAAAATTAAAAGATTAAGATGTTACAAAAATTATTATTTTCTACATAAATATAAAAACCACTGCCTCCATCCCTTCTTCATCTCGGGGGGACTTTTTTCAGTTTATTCATGACAGTTTGCTTTTGTATAATGTTGTTATTATTATTATTGTTAGTAGTAGTATTATTTATTATATGCATATTTATATTTGTTTTAATAAAAACAAGTTTAGATGTGTCCACCTGTCGGGTTTTGGAGACGTATGCATCACCATATGGGGCATGAGAATACGACGTGTGTTTGGATATAACTCTGTTTTTTGACCAGACTTCTTTATTATTGTTCATTTATTTGTTAGCTGGAAATTAGAACTGAATTTGAAACAAATCTTTGCGCTTAATAGATGAAATTAAATATGTAGGCTAACGGATGTCTTCAGTGGCGTGTGTACAACACCGTTTCCTTATCCACGAAAGTAAAGGAGTAAGTAAAAAGTAAAAGTAAAGAGAAAGTAAGGAGGCCAAATGGAGGAGGCTCGTTCTTTATCCTTGCTGCAGATGCTCTGTTTAACTGTTTTCTCGCTAGTCAAGCGTTCAGTTTTTCCAATTACGAATTCCACCATGTAAATAACAAATGCGCCATGGCACACCTGACTCTT
Source organism: Danio jaintianensis (assembly GCA_903798115.1). NCBI lineage: Eukaryota > Metazoa > Chordata > Actinopteri > Cypriniformes > Danionidae > Danio > Danio jaintianensis. The sequence continues at coordinate 1,020,858 of CAIGQV010000744.1, read as the reverse complement.
AAAGGGAACGGGAGATGAGACTCTGATTGGTTTAATGCACGTTATACTCAAAACACACCCATAACTCATTAAGAGAATAAGCACAACCCTGTTAGACCATGCACCGTGGTGCAGAGCGTATTTTTCCGTCCTTAAAATAGCAAAAGTGGATTCGGAGACGCACTTAATGCGTTTGCGCCATGCGCTTTAGACTTTGTGCCTGGATCATTAAAATAGAGCCCTTTAACTCTAGAACAGTCATACACACTACTGCAGGAGAGGATAATAGTGCATAACTTGCACAAACTTTGCATTGCCGTAATTTTAGCATTTCTACTGTACTATGTATGCACTCTATGTGTATGTAAACACAGAAATGTAATAATATAATCATCAAGGCTTAAGCTGTGAAAATTAATGTATTATATAACATGTCAAGTACAATATGCTGGGATGTAGGATAGGTTGAAGAGGGGGAGGGGGGTTATTTGAATTATTATTTGTGTGTGTTTGCGTATGTGTGTGCGTGTGATTTCCGGGGTGGGGTGGGGGGTTGGGTTGTTTGGGTGGTATTTGTAGTAAAGCTAGAAGGAGCATTAGCCATCAATCCTGGCCATCAAATCAGGCCATGGTGTGCTGTTGTGCCTATTACTTCTGAATTTATTTCCCTAAATTAAATCAGACTCTGAGCTCTTAGCTGCTTCATGTGTGCACGCTTGTTTTTTTTGTTTGTTTTTTTAAATCCATTTTCCTACCTATTTGTCTACATGTTGTTTCTGACAGTGAAGTAATGCACATTTATTATCCAAATGTGAAACAACAGGGTGTGTGTATCATTAATTAACACAATAGAGGTTTGTATATGTATGTAGCATTCACACATCCATCAATACATAGAGCAATATACTGTATGTATAACTAATCTAATATGCTGTCACCTCTCATCCTTATTAGAAAATCAGTATCAATTTAGTTTAAGCCAAACTTGGAGTGATTTTTGTTGTCATTCATGAGGAATTTTAGCTTCAAAATCCTTGTATCTGATGGTCAAATAATACAAAGAAGCTGTTAACACACACGCACGCACGCACACGCACACACACACACACACACACACACTTGACAGTAGGAGGGTGTCTTTAACATTATGACGACTACACTGATTTAATTCACTTTAATCCATTACTAGAGCTATGACAGTCAAATCCCTCTTATCACTAATAATAGAAGGAAAATGATCGCTTTTAAAATAATAAGTGGAAGAGGAGCCACTTTATATGCGGTGTTTAAATTAATTAACTGTAAACATGATTACATTTAAGGATATTATGTGAAAGTATAATTGCCCACTGGGAATAAAATGAACTCTGCTGGTTGTAGTCTCCCCACTGCGCCTCAACGCCGCAAAACCACACCACTTTTATTCAAGTAAAAAAAAGATTAATATGCATTTAAGAGAAGCAGGTCTTAATCTCAATCTAAGGGACATTTAAAGCGCGCTGGGAGTCGCGGCTGTGAGCGTATCCTGATGCCGGCGGTCATGCTCTCTAATGCGGCTCATTTGATGCTGCGCGCCCGCTGTGCGCATCAAGCGCTCCAGATCACCATCCAGAACCTCAAAAATAACAAGAAATACCAATTTCTTGGCCGGACCTGATCGTTTTCTGCTCTGAAATTTCACCACAGGATTAAAGTGGAGCAATTAAATTGTTATATTAATACGGAGTGGATAAACACCGGAACCGATCGGAAAGTTGGTGTGTTCTGCATCAAATATTGGGACAAAATCTCTTTCATTCTCGCTGATGTTATTAGCATTTACAAAAAGTGTAAATACATAGGCTACACACACAAACAAACAAACAAACAAACAAATAAATAAATAAATAAATAAATAAATAAATAAATAAATAAATAAATAAATATCCTCAAACGCAGATGTGTAATGCAGGGGAAATGTGCGTGGTGTGTGTGTGTGTGTGTGGCCTACCTTGTGTATGTGTGTGTGACTTCAGGAACAACAGCAGGTAAATTAGGCTTACGTGGTCATATATGGTCACAGATTAATTATTTCAATTGAAATACCTAGGGTGTGTGTGTGTGTGTGTGTGTGTGTGTGTGTGTGTGTGTGTGTGTG
>CAIGQV010000744.1:1005410-1018732 GCA_903798115.1 Danio jaintianensis | reverse complement strand
GTGTGTGTGTGTGTGTGTGTGTGTGTGTGTGTGTGTGTGTGTGTGTGTGCCTGTGTGTTATCCCCTACAACTCCTGTGAAACACTTCATGATTATGAGTCAGAGCCCGATACATCACCACACCCACAAAAATACACACATATCACTTCTTCAGTCCAGAGTGTCATCTGGGGTCAGTGTGTACATGTCAGTTGACAGCCTGGCACTGGGCCCAGGGCAGAGAGGTGAATACAGCTCACTTACTCACAATCTCTCTCTCCCATTCTGTTATGAATTTTTGGTTCAAATGCAGAACTCCCTAAATGATCTCAAAAGGGAGGATTTGACATTTTTGACTTCATATGAATACATGCACCCTTTAATTGGCACAATTTTAACAATAGCTGACAATGTAAAGAGACAGATCAAATCAATCACTTTCGTTTAGGCCAGGGTTAAACGAAAGAGTTAAAACTTAGTTGACCCCCCCTCTCCACCACCACCACAAAAAAACATACAATTTTTAGTCACACTCAAGTGATTATAAACCTTTATTAATATCTTTTTGTTATACTGAACACAAAATACGATATTTTGATTAAAGCTGAAAACATGTAACATTTGACATCCATAGTAGGAAAAAACTAATACAAATGGTTTCAAGTAAATGCTTACAGGTTTTCAGCTTTATTCAAAATATCGTATTTTGTGTTCCACAGAATTAGGAAATGTAAACAGGTTTGGAACTAGTGAAGGGAGAGTAAATGATGACAAAAAAAATGTGTTTTTGGCAGAACTATGCCTTTAAGCTAAAGCATCAGCTAATTCTGGAGAATTCATTTTGTATTAAACAAATAAATAAATATGGTAAGTGCTACAATTATGCTTGGTAATCCCAGAAAGCATTTTACAAAATGAATCCAAGATGATGGATGACTTAGGTCACAGATGGTTGCAGAAACGGAGAGTTGTGCCAGGATCTAAGTTTACCAGTGCAATATTAACAAATGAGACAAATCCAAAGCACACATTGGAATAAAACAACAAAACCGGCATAACAATGAACAGAACAGACAATAAGAACAGAAACTGAGGATTATGTATACTGAGTAAATGGGGAAAAGAACAAGGGAAAGGTGGTGATAAACAATTAACTATGTGTATTAGACAATTAAAATGGACAAAGGAAACAGGAAATAGCACAGGGAAAAGGTAACTGTAAAAAAAATCTGTTAATAAACAGGTTCTGCATTTTGTGATTCACAGTTTTGTTTTGTTTTCTGTTTATTTACGGTTATAAATAGCATTATGGAACCTTTTGTCTCTGCCCTTTTGACTGTTGATGTTAAAAATTCAACTGTGCAATTTAACAAAGTGACTAGTATTCTATTGTATAAGATGAATAATTTATAGAGAATTAAGTCCTTAAAATTACAGAAAAAACTACTGGCAGTTTATTACCAGGTTTTTGTATCATAATTTACAACACCAACCCAGACAATATCATTTCAAGCTATTCAAAATGGCAATAAAAGTAATTTGCTCAAAATGTTACAACATCAAATGTTGTTGGAGGAAAGATCAATGTCCCCTAAGAGAATTCAAACATATCATTAATACAATGGAAATATACATGCATGAGTAATCGAAAGAACAAACAAACCATATTTCCAAATATTTAAGTTAAGTTAATTATATTTAGTTATCTTTAATTACAGTGTTGTATCGTCAGCTTAGTGGTATGTTAAAATCAATTTTGTCACTGAGTGGCACTTTATGACTGCTACCATTGTTAGCATTCCAAATCTGTCATATCATGTAAAATTTTAAATGCTGCCTTAGAAGATAGCAAGCTAAGCAGGCAGTAGAAAGTATGTTCATTACTACAGCATTGTATAAATTATATACAAAAAAAAAGTCCATGTCGATCTGCGGACCCAGATTTTTCTCCCTCTGCTCTTTCTTTTTTTTCATTTATCATATTGTTTTTCACACACTGCATAATGCAGATGAAAAAAAATCCCAAGATGAAGTGTGTTCAACTTGAACATTTTCTACCAAGTCTGTCTGTGTCCTTTACAGAGTCACCTATAGTGTGTATTTGAGTGTTGGCTCAGCAGAACAAGGTGTGATATATTGTGGAGAGAGGATTTTAATGAACACACCTTCTCAGGGTCACCTTCTGTTCTACATATATGCATATATGCTGATGGACCAAAACATAAAAATAAAAAATAGTAAAAAAATAATAAAATGAAACATTTTTCTGAATGATTTTGCACAGCATGTTTTAAAGGTAAAAAAATATATATTACATATGTATGACCGCGTCTGCCTAAATTCCAAAAGTCAAAAGTCTGTTTTTAAAAAAAAATACCACAGAGAACTTCACTCAGCCATAACCCAAACTAAATTGACTGTAACCTGCTGGTGGTTTGGTCTTTCATGTTCACATCAGAAGTGCTCTGAAGCCTTAAACAATACTTATTTTGATCCCTTCAGACTTGCAGTACAAAGCAGTGTATAGAAAGGGTAGTGTCTGTGTCACACAAGCAGGCTGGAGTCAAGCTAAAGAATCTGCGCTCCACAAATGCCACTCCTTATTGCACAGAAGAACTACATACAGTATAGGTTTATTTATGGTTTTAATGTTTATTGTAAAAACCTTTTTTTCTCACTCTTTAAAAGCAAATGCATTGACCAAATCACATGCAGATTGCTGGAATGTCAACAGAATCCAGTTTTAGCCCTACTTCCTAATAAGAAATGCATCCTCCAGTGCAAGTGTGTATACTGTTAACCAAAATATTTACAAGCATTATGGCAGCCAAATGTCACATAAGTAAAATAAATAAATAAATAAATATTTTTTGTAGTTCCTATAAGATGTGTTGCTGATTATTTTATTACCTTACATGGTTCTTCAGTAAAGGTTTTTTTTTTTTTTTAAAGACCAGCATAATTGTAAATGGTAATTATTAATTGTATTTTTATTAATTAATAAGATATCAATATAAAAATATTAATATATTGCTTTATTTTTTAATTCATATATAATAAACAATAAATATTACACTAACACATTAATTGCTTTTAAATTACATTTTGGAATCAGTCACAGAGGCTCTTGGTTAGATAAAACCTCTAATGTCTTGAAATGTTTTTAGGTGTGATAACTACAATACAAGCATAATAATTGTCTCTGGTCTGTCAATAGATACATCACACTTCAGGTGTGCATTATTTCGTAATAATTCAACAGCCCAGCATCGATTATTACTTGTATTATTCAAAACGCCTCTTGCTTGATATTATAAAGATCCAGTTGATATTCACTGTTCAGAAATCATTAGCACATATGCATTCAGTTTGCCATTTTCAAGAGTATAAAGACCATAATTTGCATATTCAGTGTAGATAGGGTTTTCGCAAAAGTGTCATGTTTGTGCTGTGGTGTGAAGTGTATGTGTGTAATTCCTTCTACTCACTGTGATGAAGCATTTGCCAGCAGTGTTAACTGGCATATTAGCAGTTAGCATCAGCTTCAACAATTAATGAATGTTAATCTCTAATTAAGCTAATTGAATTTGAAATTAGCTTAAAGGGCGAGACAGGACAGCTGGGTGAGAGAGGAGTTGGAAATAGTAGTATCATGTAAATAAAAATAAAAAAAATACAATATCACTTACAGCCAAGAAAAGGTACAGAAAAAATGAGTCATTTGGCACAAGGATTTTATCTCAATAACTAGATGTTCCATTGTTGCCGCTTTTACAATGTGGATGTGATTTAGTAATATTTCCACTACAGTATAGGTTGTAATGTCATTTGGAAATTTTGGTCAAAAATGTTTAGTATTTTTTGTATTATTCATTATACGTTCATAAAATTATGCAGTTTTGTTATCTGGGATATTGTTACTGCCTCTAAAGTGTGAATGTGACCCCGTAAAATTTCATTACTTTATAGTTTGTACTATAATATTGTGAAATTTTATTCAGAAGGTTTAGCTTGTGCTTTTATAATGAATAATAGCAAACTGAAATAAAATGAAATAAAAAATGTTCTACAACTGATGTTTAGCTTGAGGGAAATATCTACTTCTGCGTTGTGGTTTGAACCTATAACATTTAGTGTCTGATTACATTTCACTATTTAGGTTTTATGTACTTATTTTTGTGATATACCAAAATTATGCTAAATTATAGTGTGCTTTAAAGGTCAGTAATGTATAACATTGTGGAGTTGTTCAGTTTAAGTGCAATAAGTAACATTTCTACTGTTGTTACTGACTTTATAGTGATGAACAATTCCCATACAAGTGTACTGTGTGTGTACTGTTTACTGTCCTGTCAATTTATCTTCAGTTAATAAAATAGTTAAATATGCAGTGCCTTGGCGACGCGGTGGCGCAGTGGGTAGCACGTTTGCCTCACAGCAAGAAGGTCGCTGGTTCGAGCCTCGGCTGGGTCAGTTGGCATTTCTGTGTGGAGTTTGCATGTTCTCCCCGTGTTCGCGTGGGTTTCCTCCGGGTGCTCCGGTTTCCCCCACAAGTCCAAAGACATGCGGTATAGGTGAATTGGGTAAGCTAAAATTGTCCGTAGTGTATGTGTGTGAATGAGTGTGTGTGAATGTTTCCCAGTGATGGGTTGCAGCTGGAAGGGCATCCGCTGCGTAAAACATATGCTGGATAAGTTGGCGGTTCATCCCGCTGTGGCGACCCCAGATTAATAAAGGGACTAAGCCGACAAGAAAATGAATGAATGAATGAATGCAGTGCCTTGCTTATTTCTGTTTGGTACACTGAAAACCCTAATAAGTTGACTGAACTAAATTAATTGAGTAAACTCGTTGCCTCAATTTAATTGAGTAATGGAGTCTAAGTTTATTTAACTTGCTGGTTTTGTAGATTATACTTAAATTGTTCAGTTAGTACTTAAGTTTAGTGAACTGAACAATTTAAGTATAATCTACAAAACCGGCAAGTTAAATAAACTTAAATATGCAAGTTTTGGGAGACTCTGTTACTCAATTAAAGTAAGGCAATGAGTTTACTCAATTAATTTAGTTCAGTCAACTTATTAGAGTTTTCAGTGTGGGCAATACAGTTTAAATGCAGGCTTTCTCTAGCATGACAGAGGTTTGCATGTTGGCTTAAAAAAAATCTAGTTCCTACCTTTTCTAGTCTTATATTGGAATAAATCTATCTATCTATCTATCTATCTATCTATCTATCTATCTATCTATCTATCTATCTATCATCTATCTATCTATCTATCTATCTATCTATCTATCTAGTGTAACCAACCGGAAATATCGCAATGAACAAATAAAAATAAACCTACCCAGAAAGATATTCAGTATATTCAAATATCATATATTTCTCTTTTACCCTGACCACCTCTAATTTACTAGTCAACACCTTAATTTGTTTCCTCAGGCAACAACCCTCATAAATGCTGAGACATCGCTCACATGCTCTGAACAGTTACTCAAACCCCTTCATTTAAAAACACATCCGCTGATGGCTTTCATTATAAATTTCTGTATTTTTTCAGTTTGTGGTATAGTAAACATTGTGTCATTTTCCATACAAAAATCTAAGAGTAGCAAAGCAGGTGAACATTCAATAATTTCTATAAATACATTTATAAACGTACTGTAGTAAGTATGCTTTAAATCTCTATGGTATATTAATTAATTCATGCTAAATGAACTATTTAAGGGGGGGGAGGGGGGGGGGGGATGTCTTTTTTATTTTATTTTTTTTTATTAAAGGTTTCATTTCAGATCAGAGAGCATTCTTGATAATGTCACACCAGCCAACACGAGTCAAGTCAAAGCTGTATTTGCCGCTTCTTAAAGTACACACAGACAACAGAGCTCATTTTACACTTTCTGGAGAACAATGGTAAATTCTAAAAAAGCGCGTTTATACTCATTGAAATGAAAAAGAGGGGAGAGTTCACCTGACATGCTGTATGCACACCGTCAGACACACGCAGCCACGAATAAGCCATTAAATATATGTAAATGAAGAGTGTTGGCAGAGAGCTAGCACATAATAGCACGCACAAGGGACAAATGGAGAAATGGATCCTGGGTAGTGATTAATTTATCTGATGATGCCTCTAGTGAGAAATTTTAGGTCACAAATGAAGTGACAAGATGACAAATTACCATTTTAAGGAATTTACTGGGAATCGTTAAGGAACAATTGTCAGGTAGTTTGTGCCAGGCACAGAGAATGGTAGAAATATAGTTTTCCCTATCTGAGAACTGTATTATTAATTATCTTGTATTAAGATCTTTCTCCACAGTGCTTGTTTGATTGGCTGTAATGCATGGTGTGCTTCAGTCTAAATTGTAAATTCATTAATGTAGATTTTGCACAATTAAACTAGACGGGGTGGGGGGAGGTAGGGGGGGTTTAGGGGGTCGTTTCACCGAATTATGGTCCATTTCTGACCCGCTGTGATTTTATTTGAATGTTTACCATTTTTAAATTTACAAATCAAGGAATTTAGGAAAACAGAGAGTCTTTTTATTTGTCAATACTGTTGTATTTTGTCTACCAATTACTTTTTTAAATCTAATTCTTTTATTTATTCTTTCAATCCATATAATAAAAAAATTAAAAGCTGATGTCTCTGAAACCCTTGAAAGATTCCTGATGTTTGCATTGAATTTGTTATTATTCACACACCTTAATGTAAATTACTCTTTTTTTTTTTGCTCAGTGAATGAATGAATAAAAGAATGAATGAATGATATTTTTTTATGTTTGCCTTGAATTGAATCGTCATTATTTACACATTATGTAAATTACTATTTTTTAAGCCAAAAATAATAATGAATGAATGAATGAATCAGCTCTGCTCCTCTGGCATTAATAAAACACATAAACATAAAGAAGGTGCATAATTCACTAACAACTATACTTAATTCTATTTGTTTCTATTTAAAGATAAAATAAAACTCGCTTTTTATTATAAAAACACACCGTGCCTATACAAATGATAAAGACGCAGCATCTATATAAATGCCTTCCAGTGGGAACCACACTAAAATTGGATTTTCCCTCCAAAAGTTAACAAATCCTCCAAATGATCCATTTCTCTCTCTGGCTGCATTCTTCTCCTAGACTCAGAAACTAAACTGATTTATTGATTATTTAATGAGGTTTTTAATCACATGTCAAGAAGTCAGAGGCAGCACTTTCTAGAAATACATCAAAGCTTCCTCTCTGAGCATGATTTAAAGAGTTTCATTTAAAAAAAGCTGCACTCTACTAATCTAAGAGCTGAATATTAAACAGTGAAGAATGGCAGACTGATACAGACAGAACTTGCAGGAAGGGAGAAAAATACAAATGGGATCTATTTAAATTGTTTTCTTGAACAACAGTGAGATTAAATGGAGAGCAAGCGGACACTTCCTAAATGGTGAAGTGTGTATTCTGTTCAGTGTTAAAATTATTTATTTTATTACAGCTTTAAACACAGTGACAACTCTGATCAATGAAACTTATGTTTTATAAGCTTAAACACTGTCAGTCTGTGGTGCTGATGTAGGTGGAGTGTTCAGGAAACACATCTGAAAAAAGATTCATTTGACACTGCAGTTGCATTTGGAATTAAAGTCAAATTGTTATTTGTCACATACAGAGTCATACACAGTATGGTATGAAGTGAATTCTTGCACAACCACACGTGACCTTAAAATAATAACATTCATTCATTTTCCTCCGGCTTAGTTCCTTATTTATCAGGGATCGACACAGCGGAATGAACCGCCAACTATTCCAGCATATGTTTTACGCAGCGGATGCCCTTCCAGCTGCAACCCAGCACTGGGAAACACTCCAACACACTCATACACTACGGCCAATTTTGCTTACCCAATTCACTTATAGCGCATGTCTTTGGACTGTGGGGAAACCGGAGCACTCGGAGGAAACCCACTCGAACACGGGGAGAACATGCAAACTCCACACAGAAGTGCCAACTGGCCCAGGTGGGACTCAAACCAGCAACCTTCTTGCTGTGAGGTGACAGTGCTAACCACTGAGCCAACATGCTGGCAAAATAATAACAACAATAACAAAAATAAGAATTATAACAATAAGAATCTAAACTATGGAGAAATAGAAGGTATGCAATAGAAAATAAAAGCAAATATAAAATCGACTTTCGATATAGAGTATGTGGTTGTAGAAAAAAAGTACAAAGTATTAAAGTACAAAAGAGCTATCTGTACAAACAGAAACATGGAAGTGTTTCTAACAAAGTGCCTTGTGCATAAGAGAGGAAGGAGTGTATATCTGTGATTTGTCAAGCCCACTCACCTGTATGGTGTACACTAGAACTACACAATATACGCCCAGGATGTGTGAAAATGTGCATATATGTCCAAGAGTGTCCGGTGGGTGTTCAAAGTGCATGTATGTGCAATGTTCAGTAAGTGTCCATAAAATGAGCAATATGCAAAAAAAGTATTTCGGGAATTCTCTGTACATGAACCTGTCTGTATGTGGAGTGAAGTAGTAGAGATCTCATGCTGTGCAAACCAAACCAAACTAACTAACAAGTGTAGGGTAAAAAAAGGAAAAAATATTAAAATTTTACAACCTTACTCTTACAAAAATATATATATATATATATATATGCAACATAACGCATAATTTCTCTATTACTTTCCTTTAAAAGTACCACATTAAGTTACTTTTTTAAAAGTGACTTTAGATTGTATATATGACTTTTTTCCAACACTGTAACTAACTAGGGGTGGCACAATGGCTCAGTAGTTAGCACTGTCGCCTCACAGCAAGAAGGTCGCTGAGTCCCAGCTAGACCAGAAGGCATTTCTGTGTGGAGTTTGCATGTTCGTGTGGGTTTCCTCCAGGTGCTTCGGTTTCCCCCACAGTCCAAAGACATGCGGTATAAGTGAATTGAATTAACTAAATTGACCGTAGTGAATGAGAGAGTGTATGGGGGTTTCCCAGCATGGTGCATTAAACATATGCAAAAGTAATTGTCAGTTCATACTGCTGTGGCGACCCCTGATAAATTAGGGACTAAGCCGAAGTATAGTGAGTGAGTGAGTGTAACTAACTAATAATAAAAACTAGTAAATAAAAATATTATGTGTTATTATATATATTATATTATACTGTATGTTATGTATTGTTTATTATATATATATATACATAATTTAGTCCTAATGAGTGCATTTACACATTTACCTGGTAAAATACTGTGATATTGTGGTGATTATAATTACAGCTAATTTCATCTAAGTTTGCATGGCTGTATTGCAGCTGTATTTGTTTATCTGCATATTTCTTCATCTATTTTGTCTGCTGTTTCCTTCTGCTTGAAAGCTTGTGTGATATTTAATTGTAAATCATTGGGGTGAGTCTTCTTTATTTCATTATCTGCGAACAATGCTTCAAAGTTACTTTTACATTCTAACTGAGACAGTGAATATACTGAGCAGTTTTGCTGCAAGTACACAGTGTGTTTTGTTGTAATCTTGCTTATATGAAAAAAAAATACTATAGTAATTTATAGTAGGAGACAAGGTGGCTCAGTGCTTAGCACTGTCACCTCACAGCAAAAAGGTTGTTGGTTCGAGTCCCGGCTGGGTCAGTTGGCATTTCTGTGTGGAGTTTGCATGTTCTCCCCTGGTTTCCTCCAGGTGCTTCGGTTTCCCCCACAGTCCAAAGACACTATAGGTAAATTAAATAAATTAAATTGACCGTAGTGTATGTGTGTGAATAAGTGTGTATGGATGTTTCCCAGTACTGGGCTGCAGCTGGAAGGGTATCCGCTGTGTAAAACATATGCTGAATACGTTGTCGGTTCATTCCGCTGTGGCAACCCCTGATGAATAAAGGGATTAAGCCAAAGGAAAATGAATAAATGAATTTATAGTAAATACTATTGTATTTTTTAACCATACCATAATATAGTGTATTTTATTGTATATATTATAAAATTTACATCATTTGGTCATCACTCAATCCTCATTTTTCTTTGGCTTAGTCCCTTATTTATCAGGGGTCGCCACAGCGGAATGAACCACCAACTATTCCGGCATCCTGTATATCCACACATACGCACACAAAAGCATACACTACAGCCAATTTAGTTAATCCAATTCACCTATAGTGCATGTCTTTGGGCTGTGGGGGAAACGAGCACCCACAGGAAACCCACGCGAACATGGGGAGAACATGAAAACTCCACACAGAAATGAAACAAAAATGTGGTCATCACTGTAGTGTTAACTTATTTACTGTAATAAATATTGTACTTTAGTTTTTACTACAGTAAACTGTGGTGTGTTGTATTTGTAAAATATGTGGTCCATTATTGGTCAATTGTTTATATTACCATAGTTCCATTAATACAGCAACTATAGAATTTTCTCAACATATTGTTTCAAGTATGTGAAGTAAAAAATATTGTTCAAAAACACTGTAGTATTTACTTTAAATGACTCTAGGGTACATCTAGCATTCAAAATACAACATATTCTGGCAACACAATGTTTTCTAAAGGTTTGTCCCCCATCTCAGATTCTGTAAATGTTTGAGAAGTATTCGGTTGGATAATGCTAGCTAAAATGTGCTTGTTGCATTAAAAAGGAATTCAAGAATGGATTTAACAGAGTATAGCCAAGTGTGGCAAATTAACAGTATTTTACACTATGCATATATTGGTAGTGGGTCCTTTTAGAGATTGATTTCTTAATGCAGGCTGTGCAATAGAGCTACCAGATTTCCTCAAGAATTGGCAAGGTATACTTTTTTAAATAATTCCTTATACTGACCTTGATGGAGGAACTTGCAACCTAAATTCATGTTCATCAGTAAGCTGAGAACCAGATTCATGTACCAGAATTAATTAAATTAATTGGAAATTGCTGTCGTGACAACAGTAGTGCACACAAAAGAACGATCTGTAGTACAGAGTTTTGCATAAATGATGTGAGATAAGAGTAAATATAATTCAAAATTATGAAAATAGTCGGTGGTTTGTAAATGTAGCTTGATTAACAGATGTTTAACAGTGGAGCTCCTGTGTGTATCATTGCCTATTGAACTGTTGGGACTTTTGGCTGAGGTCTGCACAGCTGACGGATGTCGGCTTGATCCACACAGGTCTAATTGTCTGTTCTCTGGAAGCTGAAGTTATCGGCAGCTGCCACATGCTCAAACACTGAGGCGCCACCCCGGCACAGCTAACCAGAGCTGACTAATTGCAATGGCCTTTTCATCATTTCAAATCAACCACTCTTCTGCACACATAGTGGAAGAGGTGCCCATAAACACACACACACACAAACACGCAAAATCTCTGCTTCTCAAAGACAGACACATACTGACTATTGCATGGTTTGTATCAATCTCAAGTCAGCCTTGACCAGCAGTCAGAAGAGTATTTAACAGAGGAACATGCTGACCTCCAGTCTACACCCCTACCTGCCAGCCTTAACCTGAATTCAGCAACCGTTTAAGAGGGCATGGGTAGGGGGATCTGAAGGTTCAGTGGTAGTAGAGGGTCCAGGCAGCAGGCTGGTCTGTCTGACATTAGATCAATAGTGTCCGTACTTTGAGTGCAGTCAGGTTGACAGCAACCCACATGCCATAATTGGAGGAAATATGCAGCTAGGCCAATCCCACCACCCCCCATCGGCCTAGTATCCCCCCCCCCCCCCTCCCAAAGCAACCCTCCCCCCCCCCCCCCCCCCCATCCCCCCCGCCCCTGCACCCGCCATCCCTCCCCCCTCCAGTACTGTCACATCTGTCATATGTCATCCCAAACCTCTAGTGTCTCCACAGGAGACTGGTCACTCCTTACGCTCATTTCCTTGGCTCTTTCTTTTATTTTCCTTTTCTCGCTTTCTTTCCAGGAGTCATGCAAATGTCCACTTAAAGAGATGAATGCCAACCATATTAGGAGCGTTCTTCATGCTTTATGCAAAAGAAAGATCTGTGTCATCTGAAGATTTCACGGGAATAAAGTCGCCATTTATTTGTAAAGATGAAGCTGCCTGTAGAAAAAAAGAGATGATTTGGTTCAGCTTATTAAAACTGAGGGGAAGAATACACAACAAGCCTTTTGAGAGAAGTAACAAACAATAGATGAGCCATGGGTGAGGTGACTATACATATAAGCCAAAAGAAATGAATAATACCAAAATGTAAAATAAAGCAGCTGAGAGGTCCCTCACCCTGTTTCCAATCTCGGAGATTTTTGTATTGTGGTATCACGCAGGGACTTGCATATTTCTAGAGCAAATATTGACTGAAACCTTCGGTTGAATTTCAAATGAATGACTGCAAGATTTCATTCAAAGCCATGACTGAAATATTTGTGCAAAGCAGCAGTACTCGCCAAAGAGTGAGATAATTCCTGCACTGCAGTATGGGAGGGCCTAGCGTTTTATTCTTTCATATGATTTCTGTATCTCTGCACAGTTTAATCTGAAAAAGGTAGACAGAATCTCCGATTTCAGTGGATAGCCCTTTTGAAGCTTAAACAGTGAAAGTATTCAGTGTTTTATTTTATCTGAAGAATGAAGGGCTTAGGCTCAATCCTATAAAGAGAGGAATTTCACTATTTGAACAGATGAGTGAGATATTTAGCCCAGCGAGACTAAAAGGTTTTCCTTCCATAACAGTTGGGAAGCTGTATAACTGTCATTTCTTTATCTGGAAAGCCAAAAAGCGTTTGGATTTTCATGCATTAGGTGACAGCGTGAGAGGTTTTAATATTTAATCACAATCAGATTAACAAACGCTTGCACATTAAAAAGAGGAAGCTATTAGCAAACCTATCATCAATATGCATCAATTAGAAGAGGCTTGTTTGTGATGCAAATTCATAAGACTTCCTTCTGTGATTCACAACAGAAGTCAACCTGAAGTGTGAAAAATTGCCATATAACGGACGGATACCATTTCGACTGTCATGCTCTGTGGACAAAAAAAAAAATCTCATTAAAAATATCATGATCTGCTTTAGCTACATCAAACATCAGTTGCGTTCATGCATATTCAAACTTACAAACAGCAGCTAATCTGATATCACAGTAACATCAAAATGACACAGAGTTCTATTAAAAAAGAAGAAGAAGAAAAAGCTTTGCTGTTCTTTTTTTTTTAACTAGATTAGTGTAAGAACATCTATTGAACATCTATATGTTGTTTTCCATAAAACAGAGTCAAAGCCATACAGTTTTGGGAGAACCTGATGATATTTATTTTTTTAATTAATAAAACATCTTATGGTGTTGTTCTGTTCTTTTGTAGGTAGTCAACATCTTAAACATCAA
>CAIGQV010000744.1:983341-996681 GCA_903798115.1 Danio jaintianensis | reverse complement strand
GTTCTCCTATTACAGGTAGCAATTCTTTCAGTAATTTAGTTGGAATTAGGTCTAACATACATGTAGCTGGTTTAGAAGCATTTATAAGTTTATCTAGCTCTTCCTGTCCTATGATTTTGAAGCACTGTAGATTATTTTGGTTCAGTGGAATGTTTAATGGATCTGAAGTATAAGGCGGTGCCGAAAGTTTAACATCTTCTCTTTTCTGTCTGAAGCCTTCTATTTTCTCACTGAAGAAATTATGAAGTCATCACTACTAATTTGCGGTGGGACATTTTGTTCCAAAGATGACCGATTATTTGTTAATTTAGCAATGGTGTTAAATAAAAATCTAGGATTGTTATGATTATTTTCTATCAGTTTGCATATTTTTATATATATTTGCATATATTGTATTTTTCTCCTTATATACTGGAATCATTTTGGGTTTTTTTAAGAAAAAGCTGTATTTGTTTATTTATTTAGGATAGTGTTTCTTAAAGGTTCAGAGTACAACGAAAAGGATATGGAAATGAAATGAAATTAAAATTAAATGTTCTTTTAAAAAGAGAACTAATTTAATAATAACACTAATTTATTTAGGGTTTTTTTGTTTTTTACAAAATAATAATATGTTGCTTCCTGTATAGACTGTGTTTACCATTTTGCACACCATTTGCACACCATTTTGCACACCACATTATGGTGTTGCTGGAGCCATGTTCATTCTTTGTTCTATCACAGTTTTATATTTACATATATACATGTTTCCACAGTTCATAGGTCAAGTACATAGTTCAAGCACTGTATGCAAGTTACAAAGGGCCTCCAAACCACCAGGCGGTTCCCTTGCTCTTAAAGGTGATATAATAGCTAGGGCTGTGCAAGACATTATTGTTTTGATTTTTATTTTGCTGTCCAAGTATTATGAAACTTATAAGAAGGATTTGAGAACATAAACATTTTAGAATTCAGTGTGGACCAATACACATAAAATATTTATCTCCCATATGTTCACATTATTTAATAATATTATTTGAGATATTATTAACTGTGTTAATTAACTAATTAACACAGTTAATAATATCTCAAATGAGCATAAACAAATTGGAAAAGTAATTGAATGCTTGACATTATAGATCTGTGCATTCAGTCTTAAAGTCAATTTAAGTGATTTTGATTTATATGACGCTTTATTAAATGTGGATCATGTCAATGCCACTTTATAAAAATGAACAGGAAAAGGTTAAAATATATATTTTAGTTTGTGGGACACAAACTGCATATCAGACAGTTATGCCCGATTCACACGGGGCGTCAGTGTCAATGCTTTCCATTCACTTTGAATAAGTGATGTCAAGCGCTTCCGAACTGAATTGTTAAGCTAAATTGTCTATAGCGCATGTGTGTGAATGAGAGTGTATGGGTGTTTCCCAGTACTGGGTTGCGGCTTGAAGGGCATCCACTGCATAAAACATATGCTGGAATAGTTGGCAGTTCATTCTGCTGTGGCGACCTCTGAAATAGAGACTAAGCCAAAGGAAAATGAATGAATGAATATATACCGATACACGTTAAGAAAAAGCAAATTGAGATTTGATTACTTGATTAAATGTTTGTATATTAGGCTATTTTCTTTCTTTTTCTATAAGGCTTTTATTTTATATTTAGTTTTACTTACTATTTTAACTCAGTTATTTGTTGACAGTAAAACTGCTCTAAAAAGATTAAGGGGTTTGGGGTATTTATTAACATATACTCAAAGGGGCCCCCTCACATAGTTTTGCTTAGGGCCCCCTAGACGTCTCTGTATGTGCTTAAGTCATTGGAACAAGCTGCCTTTGGGAATTTGCGATTTTGATGAGTGTTTAGAATTAATTGCTTAAAATAATTAGTTAGTTACATGAAGTGTTATTGCGTAAATGGTTCATTTAAATATTGCTAGAATTAGGGAGGTCTATATGTGGATTTACTGGGTAAACTTATATAGTTTTGCCTATGCGTTAAGATTTTCTTTGAGAAAAAGCTAATATTATTATTGTGAAATGTAAACTTCTTTAACCAAACTAAACAAAGGAACCATAGCAGTTTCTACAGGAAGTACAACCCAGAAAAGTCTCTTCTTATCCTGGTATGGAAGAATCATGAGGATCTTTAGCCCCTTTTGATTAGCTGAGAGTCAGTCCTCTATCATCTCTTCAACTGCACACATCTCAGAGAGCATTTAAAACAACAAAGTAGCAATGGGCTGCAGTTTCATCCATGGGAGTGAGACGCCTCCACTTCCTGCCTTTGAAGCTCCAAGGAGCCATTTAATCAATTATTAATCAAAGTGGTGTGTGAAAAAGACACTCACTTATGCTGTAAGGGGCTTCAGAGAGAAGATTTCAATGTGCCATCATTGAGGTGTCTCTGGTTTTAATAAGGTGGTTTAGGGTACACGTGCACTCAGTGAAAGGTTCCTTTTAAGGTTGAGTTCTACAGTGGGAACACGACATGCCTGACTAGCACAGATTAATGGGGTGTAAATGAGGATCTAGGTGCTGGAGCTCTGCAGAGTGAGAAGTCAAGAGCAGCTACAAAGCCTCAGGGGAAGAGGATGTGTTACATGCTGAGGAGGATGCTTTTGTCAATTAATGCAATAATCGATGCACATATACGCTTGATGGCCATGAGGAATTCAATTACGAAAGCTTAAATGACAACAATTATTAATGTCTTTATTTTATTTCAGATTTCAGGTAATTAAACACAACTGAAACAACTGATTAAGGTATTCACTAGAAACCCCCAGGCAAGTGTTTTGGTGCTGGCAAAGGCTAAACTCTGCAGGACATTGGCCCTCCAGGGCAGGCCACCTCTGCTCAAAGAGAAACCACTGACATGTTATGAGGATCTGATTAATTTCAGTAATATCAGGTTTATCAGTAATATCTCTAAGTGTGGTATACAGTAAAATTGTATTTACATCCTCCAATGGAGTGGTGTGAACTACGTAGACAGCAACAGTAGATCACAACACTGCACACTACAGAAGCGATGAATGCATTGAAAGCTCTGAAAATGTGTTTACCAATGCATTGGCATTACTCCCCAGGCCAACAAGAACACAACGGGAGTTAGTTCATTTGATGGAATTGATTCCAGGGGTCACTTTATGGGGCATGAATCCCTCAATTCCATCTATGAATAAAAATGGTGCCTCTTGCAACTCAATCCAAGCATTCCATAAAAAATTCATCTGTTTTCTTTCAGATTTTTTTTTCTGCCATTCTGTCAGTCTTTTAGTGTTAGACAAATTGAAGTGAGCGCTCAGAGGGAGGCCAGCAGTAAGCAGAGAATCCATTTGCCCAGTCTACCCATCGTAAGAGAGCAGAGAGCCAACGTTCAAAGACGGCAGCCACAATACAGGTGACACGGGTCAGTCTCTCTTCCTGTACATCACCTGCATGATAGGATTGTTCTCGGTTGAGAAGGAGAAGCTCTGTGAAGCTCAGGCTCTTTTTGTTATGGTCATATCTTCTGATTGATGGCTTCATGGCCAGGGCCAGTGTGGCCTTTTTAAATAATTTATGTTGCAATTGCTGTGGACAACTGCTTTATAACAGGACTTGTTATTTTTACATTGACTCATCGATCGATAGTTTAAAAGACATCAGACCTGGACTAATGAACTTCTTAACAAGGTCTCTGGGGGGTGAAAATAATTACTGTTCAGCCACTGACCACCAAGAGGACAAATCCATTCTTGTCTTCTAACATAAACCATCTGAGCAGCATCGGTGAGCCTGAAGGATTGATTGATTGATTTGGTATTGTATTGTTATTTTCGTGTACTACATTCTGGGCAGATACTCTCATATTTATTGATGTATTTATTTTAGAAATATAATCATAACGGGGCATATATTTGATCATGCAATGGTAAAATTATACTTTTAAAGCAAGTGGATCGCAACACTTATTTAGACATCGTGCATATGTTTTACGCAGCAGATGCCCTTCCAGCTGCAACCCATCACTGGGAAACATCCATACACACTCATTCACACACATACACTACGGACAATTTCATTCATTCATTCATTTTCTTTTCGGCTTAGTCCCTTTATTAATCTGGGGTCGCCACAGTGGGATGAACCGCCAACTTATCCAGCATATGTTTTACGCAGCGGATGCCCTTCCAGCTGCAACCCATCACTGGGAAACATTCAGACACACTCATTCACACACATACACTACGGACAATTTTTTAGCTTACCCAATTCACCTATACCACATGTCTTTGGACTTGTGGGGGAAACCGGAGCACCCGGAGGAAACCCACGCGAACACGGGGAGAACATGCAAACTCCACACAGAAATGCCAACTGGCCCAGCCGAGGCTCGAACCAGCGACCTTCTTGCTGTGAGGCGACAGTGCTACCCACTGCGCCACCGTGCCACCCTGAGTCCTGTTCTCCACAACTGAAATGTACAGTGTCATGTATGATATTCTTGGGCTCACGTTCATCAATATGTTTTCCCAAAAGAACGGTGTCACAGACAGGCAAATTGTTCTCTGTGCAGCTGTACAGTAGTCCTGAACCTCGTAAATCAAACCCTGTATTCGCCCTGCTTTTAACCAAGTGACAAATTGACTAAACAATACTGCTTGAATTCTTATTAAGCTTGATTAATTCATATCATTAGTTAATCACACAACAGCTCATAAAATATAGTAAATTAATTTCTATAATGTGATTAATTCATGAAACACTTGAATTAACATCAATAAATCAATTGGGGAATCAATTACATTACCATTTTTAAATACAAAGTTAATAGTGTGCTTTAACTGCAGAAGTGATCATCTATCATGTAATATTAGAGGGCCAGAGGGAGCAACTCAAATGTTCAATGATCTGGAGGGTATTCTACAGTCTCTCAATGGGTCATATCATACAGTGACTTGGAAGCACTGCCCTCCTCTTAGAGAGGTGAACAAACAATTTTGCATGCAGTACTTTTAGTGCCATGAAAAAAATTCTGTGATGAATTATGGTTGTAACCTAAACTCCAGTATGCTAGTCAATATATTGATTATTTTCTTGCTTGGAATAATAGCACACATGATTTGAATTGAATTAGCCCAGTCTATCATTAGTGATTAAGTGATCAATTAACAGATTTATTCAAAATGAAATACTTTTTTCCATAAAAATTACTTGTATAAAGGTTATTGTCATGTGTGACTTTATTGGATTGTCAGAAAAATCAAACCAAAGACGAAGTGGAAGAAAAGAGGACAGAGCAATAGAATGTGAACAAGACTGTTCGCAGTTGCAGGAAAAGTTATCAGAGCTCTTAGCTTACATAGCAATCTCAGCAGCAGATTGGCTTACACAGTCACTACATGCAGTTTATGGCCTGCACTCTCGTTAATAGTCCTGCTCTCTTCCGTAGCTGTCCGATCTCTGATGTTCAGAGCAGGCAGGCAAGAGATGCTGGCAGGAGGAGAAATGTCATATGATGAAGGGAGAGAATGTTCTTCTAACTTTGGTTAAGGTTCAGGTGAGTTAAGCTTGATTGGACTTTGTGTTTGTACCATTGGTCTTTTTGAAAGTACGGTGGTAGGTTTGACAGGTCCCTGTGTCTACGGCGTCGATGTATACAGGGGATTTCGTCGCTCAGAAGTAAGAGGAAAAGGTTAGAGGGACTTGTTCTCAGCTGTGAGACGGGACTGAGCGTGCTGCTCTAATTGCTGCTGTTCAGATGGGGGCAGGGCAACATGATACTTTTCAACACGCATCGTTCCACTCAAAGCTCTCTGAGAGTGTTTTCACATGAAATTCAGCATGTTAGTCTCATATCTAATGTGGAAATGCTTTTTTTTCAGGTTGCACAACTGTAAATAAGGCAAGACAGTTTTACAATCTGAGGATTTGTTGAATATGGCTAAAGTAATGGTTTAAAACTAGTTCTAGTTAAGCATCACAAATAATTTTAAATGGTGTTTAAATGTAATTAAATTCCAGAATGGATCTCTATACATAGATACAAATCCAGTCTAGACCAGAGGTCCCACTGCTAAATTGATTAATCTGAGACCTTAAATAACATATATTTTCACACTGAATAATTAACATACATGCTTTAACAAAGCATACAATTTACTCTTACATCTTTTCATCTGCAAAATTTCAAAGCTCCTTGGAATTCTATTATAATTACATCATTTTGAGCACACACACATACTGAAACATCTTTTAGGCTTCTTTATAAAACAACATATCAATGTATTAAAGACATAAATAAACTAATATGAGTAACCTAAAGTAAAGTATTATTTAAAAACTAAATGTGCTTCGGAATAAGAAGCAGCTAAATCCTTCACAGAATCCTTAGTGCACACACATTCTATCCGGCTTTATCGACGCATCATACATTCAATGCATGTAATACTTCTAAATGAATTTTATATAACTGCACTGATGTTTTAAATTGCATTCTCCAAAAGAAAACAGAAACACTTCACAGGAATCAAAACGCTTACCAACTTGAAACAATCTGTAATTATTGAGGTATTAAATCAATTCATTCCTTTGCACCAACAGTTTCGCAATTCTTCAGAAAATAATTTGCCATGTAAATCCATTCAGTCTCACAGATGACAGAGCGTAGTGCCTGAACCCTAATGACAGCAGCCTGGAACTTGCACCCAGTAAACAAAATGTTTAGCAGAGGGAGGAATATTAATTAGCACATTCATAAGTGTGTTATCATGGAATGCTCTCTTAGGAGAGGGGATGGGAAGGGGTTTTTTTTTGGGGGGGGGGGGGGGGGGGGGGGGCCTTTATGAGTCACAATAGGTACAGCAATCCTCTCTCTAAGCCCTCCTCAAAGGAGGGGAGAGAAAGGAGAGGGGCAGCTGAATTTATGCTGTTAAACCCCCGCTGATTGCCAGGAAGGTAAAAGAACCAATGGCGGCATCAGTGGTTTAATTTAAAGTGTGTTTCTCACTAGACTGCCCACAACACTTAATTAAACTCTCCTGTTTTGGCAATGACAAATGCTGCCGAGCAAGAGGACGGCAGGCAAGCTGACGGAGGCCGCTGTAATTTCTTTCATGTGCAGCGACAGCCAGATTCAGGTCAGAAAGTAGAGAATTAAAGAACTAAACAAGATTTCTGCTCACTGAGGGCCCCACGACAGGCGTTTCTTTCACATGAATACTCTCTCTTTATTTGCCCTCATTTAACAGGAGTTTTGTCATAGATTTATGGGGCTTGCGGAAACGCAGCATGTTTGCATAGATCTTGCTTTGCTCCGCTGTGCTTCCCATTTTCACCTCACTTTGGAGGAGAATTTTCAGCCTGTCAAACCAGCAAAAGTCAGTGCCATTTCATACCTTACAATGCACACGACACAAAGATTCTAAAAAAATAAAGACAGAGAACATTTTGTCAACATGCAACTTTTGTTCCTCTGTGGGGACATTTGTCATCGAGTCCCCGAAGAGTGAACTGTTGGCTGTGGTAATCACGCATGGTGTACATGTTGCCTGAACATCAGCATGACGACCCTTTAATACAGTCTGGACTTACATACTGTACAATGTCATCTACTTTACGGAAAACAGAAACCCATTTACTACACCGCAACAGCTTATTTGGTTGCGACATAGCCCCAAATCCATCATTTGTGCATTTCCAAAGACTGCTTGAGAGTCAGCTCTGCCTCAACCTTTATAAACTAAAAGGCAGGAACCAACCACGTGAAATAGACTCACAGTGGAACACAAAAAGCTGCTACGCTACTAAAATAAAACAGATTTATGTCTGTAAGGCATTATATAATTATATTTTTCTCTCTAATTCAAAGAGCTTCCACTCTCATATAAAGTGATATAAGGGGGGGGGGGGGGGGGTATTTTGTTCTATATGTGGCAGTGTTACCATTTACAAATTCATTCCCTTGAATGAATAGGTTGGTGAACTGAAGTCACAATCTAACATAAAAAAAAAAAATGCTGTAAATAGCCAGACTTTTTACAATAGATCACAAAGAAGCATGAGTAATACAAGATTAAATTGTAAATTATGTTTGTTTATTACTAAATTGTCAGACTTTGCATGAATGTCTTTGGTCAAGTAATTAATCTGCCTAACAGTGCATGATATTGTTCACTAGCACCATACTACATATCAACAAGTCAAATTTGGGAATAAAGATCATTAGACGTCTGTTGTCTGTTTCACTGACGAGCCCATTGGATGGTCCTCTGAGCCATATAATTAGACT
The DNA here is from genome assembly GCA_903798115.1 of Danio jaintianensis. Classification (NCBI taxonomy): domain Eukaryota; kingdom Metazoa; phylum Chordata; class Actinopteri; order Cypriniformes; family Danionidae; genus Danio; species Danio jaintianensis. Next base: position 988,419 of record CAIGQV010000744.1, on the reverse strand, counting down.
AATGATGGGGTTACTGAGTTTCTCAGGCTGTATTAGAGAACTAATTAACAGTGCTTGATATGTTTTATTGTGTCAACCTTCACAACTGGCTATTCAGTTATTATTGAAACAAGTCTTTTGAATTTGCCACATATTTGCTCAAATATGCTCATTTACTAGCATCATTGATGTGAAGTGTGTGGTACTTAAAAAAATATAACCTCGTCTTAGCACCATTAGCACTACTTAAGCACACCATTAGCACTTGGGTCGTGCCCAACTGAGCCTGGTTTCTCTCTAGGTTTTTTTCCTTCACTTTCGCAAATTGGTGAAGTTCGTTGCTCGCCGGTGTCGCCACTGGCTTGCATGGTTCGGGACTTGTAGAGCTGCGCATCGATGGATTTGCTCTTCAGTGTTTGGACTCTCAGCAGTGAAAATTAAACCACACTGAACTGAACTGAACTTAAACTCTAAAAACTGAACGGACACCATTTCAATTCCCTATAATCTTCTATGTGAAGCTGCTTTGACACAATCTACATTGTAAAAGCGCTATAGAAATAAAGATGAATTGAATTGAATTGAATTAAAAATCTAAACGCATGCAGCGACAGGCTTGCAAATATAAATTAAGCTGTCACCTGTCACTCATTACTGTCTACCTATATTGATCAAAACTGATTAGGTAACAATGTAGCAAGAGGAAAAAAAGTCGTCAGATTTAATAATAATCCAATTGAGAGCAAATACGATGAGAGCAAAACAAAAGAACAAGAGCAAGAAAAGCAAAAACACAAACGGCGGCATGATAAATTAGACAGGACCAACAGAAATAGGAGTGAAGCAAGGTGGAGTGGTTGTTAATGAGTGCCAGCCAAGAGAGCATTGCAAAAGTCCAGCCTGGACAGAACAAGAGATTAATCAAGGAGTGTAGCATTACTCTGACGGATGCTGCCTAATCTTTACATAAGGTAAATCTGCAGGGTGGTTCTAGTAATGTGGTCTGTGAAGTTTATCAAATCATCAAAAAAGTCATAACTCAAATGTTCATAGCTGTGCTGTTCCAACCCTGCTCCAAAACACAAACCATGTAGTTTTAAAATAAGCCTGAAGGATGTAATTAGCCTTACCACCAGTCAGGAATTTGGGGGGTTTGCGGGTTGTATTTGTTATATTAAAAATGTTGCCAAACTAAAATATCACATTAAATTCCAGATTAAACATTCTATATATTTTTAATCCTATTGATTACTTACAAAGCAAACTGATTTTACCCAGAGTATTAAATACAGCTGGGCAACACGGTGGCTCAGTGGTTAGCCTCACAACAAGAAGGTCTCTGGTTCGAGTTCCGGCTGGACCAGTGTTGGCGTGGGTTTCCTCCGGGTGCTCCGGTTTCCCTCACAGTCCAAAGGCATGCGCTATAGGTGAATTGAATGAACTCAATTGGCTGTAGTGAATGATTGTGTATGGATGTTTCCCAGTACTGGGTTGCAGCTGGAAGGGCATCCGCTGTGTAAAACATATGCTGTATAAGTTGGCAGTTCATTCCGCTGTGGTGACCCCTGATGAGTAAAGGGACTAAGCCAAAGGAAAATGAATGAATATTAAATACAGCTTTGCCTCTTATCTATTTGGCCAGAGGTGAAGTGGTCCCCTGACGGAGCCTGTGTTCTCCTAAGGTTTTTCCTAAGGTTCCATTTCCATCAACTGGAGTTTTGGTCACCTTTAGCATGCTTGTCACTTTTGGTCAAGTGGAGCAAGTGGAGCTGATCGTCCTTTAAGAGTGACATTTGTATTGAACTGAACTGAATAAATACTGAACTAACTAGAACATTCTACCTCTAATCTCAAACTACTAATATTGTGACAACATAAAAATTATAGCGGTAGATTTTAAAACTGCATATGTAAGATCATCTCACTGTAATAATAATTAAACATTTTGTCTGTGTGGAGTGTGTGTAGCTGCAGTTTATTGCATCAGTTATTGTGCATCTTTAGCTGTCAAACAGTTGAGTAAAAAATCTAACTAGGTCTGTTAAATCCTCAGTAAATGCTTCTTTCTTTTTTACTGAGGACATTTTATAGCAATCAGAAACAGGGGAACATTTAATATTGCTCACTGTGGATTTTATTAACTAATAAGGGAAACTGGGAATAAACAAGGTAGACAAAGGAACAAGAAAAATGAACTATGGAACACACGAAGTGAACATGGAAACAAATGGAACAGCAAAACATTACAAAATACCAAAATACAACACATGGGAAAATTACATTTCTAATTATACAGTAGCTTCATGCTACTTACATTTTTTTATTTTATTCTTTGTTTTTTGGAATGTTACATTTTTATTTACAAAAAAATAAATAAAATTCACCAATGTGTGTAATGGGACACCTACTTGTCTAGAGCTCCACATAGTTATCCTCACATAAATTAAATTATACAGTATATTTTTTGTATACTGGAAGTTAAAATGACATACAATAGAAAAATACATAAAAAGAGACTGGTTTCTCAAAGGGTAGATTCTATATATGCTGGAAATAAAAGAGACAGAAAGGAAGAGAGCTCAGGGATGAATTAATGTTTTGGTAAATGGTTGTGAGGAGAGAGAGAGAGAGAGAGAGAGAGAGAGAGAGAGAGAGAGAGAGAGAGAGAGAGGTATCTGGAGTTAAGTATGCAGCACTTTTTGTGTTCTCCAGTGCAATCCATTAATCATAGCCCAGTGCGGCAGCCATATTCTTCTGTGTAGTGGCTGTACTTTCATTACAGGAGCCTAATTAAATAGCTCTGTGAACTGGAATCTGAGATTCCTCTGTTACAGATTATCATTAATTATGGTGAAAGAGCTGGGAGATGTTGGACTCAATTATACCCGGCTCAAGGCTGGCATGCTGTGATTCATGGCCCTCGCCTGCACACCGACGTTTCTCCGCTGCTTATCACACCATCCCACTTCTGTAAATTGGGCACTGCCAGCCGACACACAGAGAGCCATGGGCAGTGTACTTCATTACAAACATGTTGGAAAAGCACAGACCAATTAAGGGTCACAGATTTGCCGAAAAGTACAGAGAAAAGAATTATTACTTTTGTGAGCATGCATGTCTTCCTATTAAGAAGATATTCTGAAAGAATTTATTATTCTATTATTGCACTAAATAACATAACACACATCTAAATTTGTTGGGTTTTGCCATTTGTTAAACATTTAAAAAAAAAAGGAAAAAAGTTTTTTCAGTTCAAAATTTGTTCAGAAAGCACATTTTTAGACAATTGTTTTTCCAATATTTTACAAGAATTGTTCACTCCAAAATGCTAATTATGTTATTATTCACCCTTGTCAAGATTAGTCCTGGTCATCCTGGGTGTTTCCCAGCATTGGGGTTTCACTCTCTGGGCTGGGTTGTGGCAGGAAGGGCATCTGCCATTAAAACATATGCCAGAGTAATTGCTGGTTCATTCCGCAGTGATAAAGAAGGGAATAAGTCGAAGGAAAGTGAGTGAGTGTGTCTTGTGGAACACAAAAGGAAAAATTTAGTAGTATGTTCAGACCATAGACTGTAAAAAAAATATGGACATAGTGTCCGTGACGTCACCCATAATTTCTGAAGAGTTTCTGAGGGTTGCATTTTGCTTAGTGTGTGTGCGTGCGTGCATGTGTGTGAAATGCTTAACACTTCATTAAACCCAACTCGTTCATGTTCTAGGCACATGTGCTTGGTTGTATACTATATCAATAATGTGTTTTCTGAGTTTGGTCTTATAAAGACACAGTTTTAATGCATTAAGCATTATTCTTACGACATTTTCTTACTTCCAAATGCTTTAAATATAGTCTGTGTTAGTAAATGCTAGCCTATTTATAAAATGCAGGCATAGCATTGTATGACAACATTTCATACTGCTTTATAGCCTACAGCTAATCAATATGTCAGATTCTGGAGTGTATTAAAGTTCTAAATAAAATTATAAATAATAACTACATTATTTTAAATAAAAACAAATACATGTATTAATAAAATTATATAAGAATATCACTCACTGGTAAAATGGAGGCCAGACTTGTAAGGCTTAATATAAATTAAAGGGATGAGTGATACAAAAAAAATCCACCCTTCTCATGTAAATACCTTTTATTCTGCTGTAAATTTGGGCATTTTAACATGAGAGTCAATCCTAATTTACTCCTTTTTGAAGCCAACCTCTAGCGGCTAGTTGATGAACTGCAGTTTCAGTCACTTGCTTCACGGGGGAGAGCGGGAGGTTGCCACTGGGATCACACTCACTATTCTATTTAAGGAAAGCATTCACTGACCCATGTTAAAACGTTAAATATTCAGTAAAGTCAATAATTTGTGATTATAAATAATGACTTATTTCACTAAAATGAAATATAAGTAGTAGTGTAAGTAGTGTTCGTATGAAATAATAATAAATAATAATAATAAATGTTATTTTTGTTTAAATCTCAACGTGCTACAAAAAGCAAAAATAAAAAGAGTCTACGATCAAATCAGCTACCAACTAAGTTTTAAAATAAAATAAATATAACATTAGAACACTTCTAAAGAGGGTAGAGACCCATCAGATGTTTGTGAAGCCTTCAGATTTTCAGGTAGCAGAGCATTCCATATGCAAGGGCCAAAATTGTCCATGGGCAGAGGGTTGTTTTCTTTTTTCTCTGATTTGTAAGAGAAACATAAATTCTAGCCAAGGCCTCAGACGTTTGCTCAACTCCACATGCCACAGAGGGCAGACATTTTAATATATATGAAAATCACCAATCTAGTATGCGTATACTGTTCAGGGAGCTGAACAGTGCATAATTTTCATGGAAACACAAGACACTGGAGCACTGGATGTGGGACATGTTCATCTTAGGAGTATATTTACTGAAATTGATAAATATGCGAGTCTGCAGAAGTCTAGAGTATTATAAAACAATGAAAAATACAAACTTTTAGAATTCAGTATCTTGATTATACAATTAATTATTTATTATTACAAATAGTGAGTGAGAGAGAGTGAGAGAGAGAAAGAGAGAGAGAGAGAGAGAGAGAGAGAGAGAGAGAGAGAGAGAGAGAGA
>CAIGQV010000744.1:968956-983331 GCA_903798115.1 Danio jaintianensis | reverse complement strand
AGAGAGAGAGAGAGAGAGAGAGAGAGAGAGAGAGAGAGAGAGAGAGAATGCATGCCTGCTGGAGGGGATCGTGCAGTTCTGCAAATGTAATACACTGCTGTCAAGACAGAGGTCAGCTGGCAATCTGAATTTTAAAAGGAATATGAATAATATTCTGTTTTATTTTCAAAAATGAACTTTCTGCCCTCTATCATGGATCCAATATATGTCTTAAACTAAGGGCTCCGCCTGCCAGGGGATCTTAGACAGTGGCTTTGACTTTAACACCTAATAAGAAATGTGTATGTTTCCCAATGTGTGCTGTTTTCTGCTTCTTAAACCCCTCTACACACTTGCTTTTACACATCAATGTGCTCAAACATGGGTGAATGGATAAAACCTTCTTTATTGTGTATGCAACTGTTAACTATTAACGTTTTTTTTTTTTTTTTTTTTTTTGCTATATTTTGAACAGGATTATGTATCCAATTCTAATTTGCAGATTTGCAGAGTTGCACATACTCTCTCTGTTGTCCAACCTTGTTATATTACAGGTTGAAAGAAGGAATATAAGATAATAGGAAACCACGAAAACAGGCTAAAACGGTTAGAGAGAATAAAACTACATCATGGTATAACTCTAAGTCATACTCGCGCTCTCAAAACAGCAACCCGTGCCCTGGAACGTATGTGGAAAAAACTAAATTAGAGGTCTTTAGAATTGCGTACAAAGATAGTATGTCCAGCTATAGGAGGACTCTAAAATCCGCCAGGGCTGAGCACCTCCACAAACTGATAGAAAATAATCATAACAATCCTACATTTTTATTTAACACCATTGCTAAATTAACAAATAATCGGTCATCTTCGGAACAAAATGTCCCACCGCAAATTAGTAGTGATGACTTCATAAATTTCTTCAGTGATAAAATAGAAGGCTTCAGACAGAAAATAGAAGATGTTAAACTTTCGGCACCGCCTTATACTTCAGATTCATTTAACATTCCACTGAACCAAAATAATCTACAGTGCTTCAAAATCATAGAACAGGAAGACTTAGGTAAACTTATAAATGCTTCTAAACCAGCTACATGTATGTTAGACCTAATTCCAACTAAATTACTGAAAGAATTGCTACCTGTAACAGGAGAACCTCTTCTTAACCTCATCAACTCTTCTCTATCTTTAGGCCATGTTCCAAATCCTTTCAAGCTAGCTGTTATTAAGCCTATTATTAAGAAACCACAACTGGACCCCATCAACTTAGCTAATTATAGGCCTATTTCAAATCTTCCATTTATGTTTAAAATACTAGAAAAAGTTGTTTTTGCCCAATTATGCTCCTTTCTGCAGATGAACAATGTTTTTGAAGTGTTTCAGTCAGGTTTCAGGCCTCATCACAGTACAGAAACTGCATTAGTGAAAATAACCAGCGATTTACTCTTAGCTGCTGACCAAGGGTGCATCTCGTTATTAGTTTTACTTGATCTCAGTGCTGAATTTGACACCATTGACCACAATATCCTCATAGATCGCTTAAATTCTACAGGCGTCCAGGGACAGGCTCTACAATGGTTTAAGTCATACTTAACTGACTGTTACCAGTTTGTGAATATAAAGGGACAGCTTTCACAGGTCAGGCCAGTACAGTATGGGGTGCCTCAAGGATCAGTTTTAGGCCCTTTGCTGTTCACAATATACATGCTACCCCTGGGAGACATTATAAGAAGACACGGGATCAGCTTTCACTGCTATGCAGATGATACTCAATTATATATTTCAACAAAACCTGATGAGACGTCTGAACTGTCTAAGCTAACTGAATGTATTAAAGATGTTAAAGACTGGATGACCAACAATTTCCTTCTCTTAAATTCAGACAAAACAGAATTATTACTTATTGTGCCTAAATCCGGTACACAGCAGATCCCACAACTCGACCTGCAATTAGAGTGACACAAAGTTAGCATTAGCTCTACTGTAAAAGATCTGGGTGTTATACTAGACAGCAATTTAACTTTTGAAAATCATATCTCCCATGTCACAAAAACCGCCTTCTTTCATCTGAGAAATATCGCTAAGTTACGAAGTATGCTATCCATCTCAGATGCAGAAAAGCTAGTTCATGCTTTCATGACTTCTAGGCTGGATTACTGTAATGCTCTGTTCGCTGGTTGCCCAGCATCCTCTACTAATAAACTTCAGCTAGTACAAAATGCAGCTGCCAGAGTTCTTACCAGGTCTAGAAAATATGATCATATCCCCCCAATTTTATCCTCCTTACACTGGCTGCCTGTTCAGTTCCGTATTGATTATAAAATATTGCTTCTTACCTATAAAGCTTTAAATAATCTAGCTCCTGTTTATCTAACCAACCTTCTGTCTCGCTACAATCCAACCCGCTCTTTAAGATCTCAAAACTCAGGGCTGCTGGTAGTACCTAGAATAGCAAAGTCGAGTAAAGGTGGTCGAGCCTTCTCATTTATGACTCCTAAACTCTGGAATAGCCTTCCTGATAATGTCAGAGGCTCAGACACACTCTCTCAGTTCAAAACTAGATTAAAGACCTATCTTTTTAGTAAAGCATACACTCAATGCATTGCATAACGGTATGATGCATGAATGTGCTCCACGCAGGTGAGCTGGCTCGACATCACCTGTAGGACACACTCCTCAATACACCAGACATTGTGTTAGAAACTCTCATATGCTTTACATGTTTGTTTCTATGTTTGTTTATTTAACTGCTATTTTCATCTATAACACTCCATTTTTGCATCTCGTTTAAATACACTATGAACAGCAGCTACGCTAATTATTTTCTTTATTCTATATTTCCACCTGGGGATACTCATTCCGAGGTCCCTAGAGACTATGCAGCGCCATTGATGCGATCCAAGACCTGTGAAGAGATGATCCCAAGGTATCCATAATCCTGGACTAGGTCGTATCCTGAGCTGATACTGTGGTTGTCATGGAGTGCATGAGACTGATTCCTGAATGACCACCGTAACAAACGAGTTGATCCTGCGGGCCAACCTGACTGCCCGTTGGTGCCCTACTCACACCTGCAGCTTCTCCACGATGGACGTCCAGCTTCTTCAGCCTCCAGCACCTAGACTGCAGCTCTGAACAGGAAGTTTGGCCAGATGAAAAATGGTCGTGTGCAACAGAGCCTAGTTTCTCTCGAGGTTTTTTTTCCCTTCACTTCGTCAATTGGTTTCGTCAAACAAAGTTTTGTTTTTGTTTTTTTCTCGCCACTGTCGCCGCTGGCTTGCTCGGATCGGGACTTGTGGAGCTGTGCTTCGGTGGATTTGCTCTACAGTGTTTGAACTTTCAGCAGTGAAATTTAAACCACACTGAACTAAACTACACTGAACTTCAACTCTGAAATCTGGACTTTACTAGAACTATGTTAAGCTGCTTTGACACAATCTATATTGTGAAAAGCGCTATATAAATAAACATAAATAAACAAACAAACAAACAAACAGCTAATGTTAGTAGCATTGATCAAACAACATCAGTTTGAGGGGGATTCTGTGTATATGTGTGGCACTTTTACCAGTGACTGAACAAAATGAAAATGCCATTTTCACTAATAAACTTTTATTTATAGTTTAACTGATGCTGTCTGCAACACCCCTCAGCTTTGACTGACACTAATGTTTAATTAATGAAACATTCCAAACCATGAAACATTCCCAGCTTATGTCTGTTAGACGATTAAGAAGGATAGACTGGGCCACATCCACAAGGTGCCAGATCTGTAATTGTGTCAGATGGCTGCATTTGATATGATGCAGCGTTAGCTACGTCGGCTAACATGCCAGCGAGAACAGAGAAGTACATGGAACCTGTCAAAGCCACAGCAACATCATTGCTGTGACTGATCTGAGGCCTGTGGGATTGTCAACCCTCTAACTAGACCAGTCAACACAAATAAATGCAGACATTCTAGAGCTATAATGGCATGGGGGATCTGGGCTGGCGGCCGGCATTACTTGTAATCCAACCTTACATATGACACAATGTGAAAAACGAGCCTCCGTGCTATCGGGTGCCCATTAGGGAGCTCTCACATTATCTGTCACTGGGTGATGCTTCTTTAGAGTCATTCACTGGGTTTTTTTTTCTGCAGAGGATCTTACCAAATGTATTCACATAAAATGTCAATTTTTCTTCATTTATTCAAACAATATTCATCACAATAACAATATACCAATACTACCAGTCAAAAGTTTTAGAATATTAAGGCTACTATTTTTTTAGAGTAGGCTCTTCTGCTCACCAGGGCTGAATTTATTTGGTACAAATTACAGCAAATAAACAAATACAGTTTTCCATTTGATGTAAAATAGAAAAACTGTAATATATTGCTGTGGTTTCAAAGCTGAATTTACACATTTCACATTTACTCCAGTCACATGATCCTTCAGAAATCCTTCATTTGCTCCTCAAAAGCATTTTTTTTTTTTTTTTTTTACGGCTGCTGGATTACTACATTTTACTAATTTGATTACTAACATACTTCTCAAAATGTGAAAAAATCACTACACAAATATTTTAGCACATTTGGCCAAGGCATGTTCACCCTCTTTAAACGAATGGCCTTAAACACATGCTCCAAGCACAAGCCCATGTGCACACACATACAAGCTGCTTGATGATGAAGGAAAATCAATTCATCTCTGTGTTAGTGTCACATTAGAGTGACTGGGTTTGACACAGTAAATGGTTTAGCGTTTGCCCTTGACAGTTCAACTAGCGATTGGACCTGACAGTCCCAGCACTGGTTTACAGCAGTTCAAGGAATCTCAAGGGAAGCTCTTTCAGGTGTTTTCTCTCTGTTCAACTCGCTGATACTGTCAAACAAGCATCAAGTGATCAAACTCATTGTTTCCTGTAGCAGCAGCACTAGAACATCGAGGGGGGGCTGTTTTACAATCAGGGGTGTTAGACGCAAAGATGAGTGACTTTTATACATTTCTAAATAAATTCCTCCATCAATTATTTACGATTTTTACATACGATTTTATATAATAAATAATAAACTATTGTGAAGTATAGTAGAGTTGTAAACTATTAGTATAACATTTGTTTTACATCACAAAGATGGACAGAGTTTGCAAGATTTACACAAAACCTTAAAAGTTTTAAAAGCCTGAAAAGCACCCAGTGAAGTGATTGTGTGCTTGAGTCTGAGTAAAGAATAGACGGTGTGATATATTTAGTCTCTTAGTGCCTGCTGCTCTGTGCAGATAACTACAGTATATGCCAAGAATGTAGATGTCTGTGCTGTTGGACTAACAAATTGCTGAGGCAGTTTAAATGCAGCCAGAGACAAGGAGGATCACATTAGGGATGGGCAGTCTGATTCAGTTAATTCTATCCAATGCTACATTCACAAATTAATAAATAAATAAAACGTGTTTGTGTGGAGTTTGCATGTTCTCCCCGTGTTCGCGTGGGTTTCCTCCGGGTGCTCCGGTTTCCCCCACAAGTTCAAAGACATGCGCTATAGGTGAATTGGGTTAGCTAAATTGTCCATAGTGTATGTGTGTGAATGGGTGTTTCCCAGTGATGGGTTGCGGCTGGAAGGGCATCCGCTGCGTAAAACATATGCTGGATAAGTTGGCGGTTCATTCCGCTGTGGCGACCCCTGATTAATAAAGGGACTAAGCTGAAAAGAAAATGAATGAATGAATGTGTGTTTGTGTGTGTGTGCATGTGCGTACATGTTATATCATGATGCGACATGAATCTGACACACAGTAGTTACCAGTTATTATTTTGTGGAGCTTAAAATGTTTTGTTATTATTTGTTTTATCACTTCTATTTTGTTGTTGTAGCCTAGGATATTACATACATATTTAAATAATTTCTCTGAGCACTAATAGTTCTCTTGGCCTTGCATAAGGAGCACTTCTTGTTTATATTGCCTCTTCATTTAAGTAAGTCGCTTTGGACAAAATTCCTAAATAAAATATTTTTATTCTCAACTTACTGTACAAAGTGCACCTACACAAATAATAACATTACCTAAAGATATAAGGCTAAATAATAACCAAGTTGTTTAAGCGATCACTTTAAGTTTCACATTTACACATTTAAAAACACGTGGACGAAAGGTGTATCAAATTCGATTTTAAATAGTACATCGTAATCAAATCCACTTAATGCAACATATGCACATTCTGAAAACTTAGCCCTATATACATTTATGGAGATCGCAAATTATGTAGCCAGAGGAATGTTTGGCTGCATTTCGTCTTTAAAATGATCGCTACGAGGCGGTATGATGCTGTTCCTTTTCGCACTTACCAGCTGAGCGCAAACTGTTACCAGTTTGTCCAGTGGCTCGCCGTGTGTGTCGGAGGATTTGAGACGCAGAGCGGAGTTGACCGTGACGACGGGGTTCGAGTTCGACGAAGAACGGTTCCAGAAAGCAGGTAAGACAAAAAAAATGAAATAAGTAAATAACAGGGTGAGAATGTGGTAAAATCTGAAAACGTGGTAAAAATCAGGCTGCCGAGAGGGCTTCTCTTTTTCTGTATTGCTTTTTTTTTTTTTTTTTTCCTGTATTCTTGTCGGTTGGGTTTAGGGAAGTGGATAGGCGCTAGTCAATCGGTGCTTTTTAAAACACTATCAGTTGGGTTTAGGGAAGGAGGAAGGTGGGTCAGTCGATTGGTCGGTCAATTAGTCAAAAGCGGCCTCTGAATGATTTACACGAGAAGAGCAGGCACGAATGGCACTCACGAGAGAAATTTGAGATCTCAAAAGCGTACACAGCAGCCTCTGGAAGATTCGTGAAAACAAAAACTGTAAAAAACGTAGCTCCTGGGACATATTTAGTGCTCTCCAGAAATGTATATAGGGGTAAGTAATCAGAATCTTTTCTTTTCGGCGTAGTCCCTTTATTCATCAGGGGTTGCCACAGCGGAATGAACCGCCAACTTATCCAGCATATGTTTTACGCAGCAGATGCCCTTCCAGCCGCAACCCAGTTCTGGGAAACACCCATACACTCTCGCATTCACACACATACATACACAACGGCCAATTTAGCTTATTCAATTCATCTATAGCGCATGTCTTTGGACTGTGAAGGAAACCGGAAAATCCGGAGGAAACCCACGCAAACTCCACACAGAAATGCTAGCTGTGAGGCGACAGTGCTACCCACTGTGCAGCCAAAATTTAAATTACCTAATTATTTACTTCCCCTCATGTGGATTTCTTTCTTCCGTTGAACACAGAAGATATATAATATGACTTTTTTCAAATTGAGGCACTCCAGATTCGCTAGTGGCTCAAGAAGAATTATCAAGCACTAGTATTTTATTACAGAGCCACCCACATATGAAACAATCAAAAACAATTCAATGGAACTAAATGTCATGAACATCAGAATTCTTCAGATTAAGCATATTTTTATGGAGCATATTTTGTGACGGTAAAGTTTTGAAGAATAATTTTCATTCGTTTTCTTTAAAAAAAAAAAAAGGTACCTCAGAGTCTATCAAAGCCACTTGGGCCACTGGCTTCAGAAGCTTGAGTGGTCATGTCTGTCTGAGACTGCAGCCAGCAGTTCAAACCAATTTTGTGACATGAAACACTCAACCTCCAGGAGAGATCCCAGTGCGCACACATGCTTCACACAACAACAGGAACACAGGGGTTCAATAATAGCACAAGGGGAGCTACATGCTTTATGTGGTTTGCCCCGTTATGACATATCTGATGGAGTTTTATGTGTGAATGCTCTGGAACTCTCTCTTTCTCTCTATCTCTCTCTCTCCCTCATTGCTGTGAGTTTTCCTTGGGTCCACTAAGAGTTGTGTTCCACTAGATGCCGAAAAATCACAGAGGAGATGCAAAAAAAAAAAATTACAAAACTGATTGTATGTTTAGTTTCACATACTGTAATGAAAGCATTGCATAGCATTAATCATAGACCTACAACGGTGCTTACCAAGTTGACATTGTGAGATGACTTACAGCATATTATACGATTACATGTTTTGGCATGACTATTATTGGGGTTGGGGGAGGTAGGGGGTGGGGACAGGGGTTTGATCCCCTCTGCAGAAATAATTTTCCTTCCCCCTTTTAAACACAGGCATTTGGTGCCCCCAGGCAGATGAGTTGGTGCTCCTATTGCCAGTCTACGCAGGCTGCACACTCTGCATATTGGGATTTGTTGTGTACAGTATTTTCCTCTTTCGACAAAAACACTTCCACCAAAATTCTAAATATCAAACTTTGCTGGTCACCAAGACTGAGACACTGAGGCAATTTCCCCTCCTAATGTAAACATTTTTTATTCAATTTATTTATTTATTCATTCATTCATTCATTCATTCATTCATTCATTTATTTATACTGTCTGTTTGCTTTACTCTTAGAAAGGATGTTACAGAGAAAATGCTGATGTTACATCAAACAGAAATCAGTTCTTCTGAAAAGTGGATTGATGCAACAGTCTTGTCATATATTGTAGAAGAGATGAGTTTTGTAAATGATCAATGCTTGACTCTGCTTTTCAATGCCTCTTAGCTATTCTAAAATGCCTTTAAACCAAGGCATCAGGGGGCTTATTGCTTTATTAGCAGTCTTGGAACACTGTTTGTCCAATCAGATTAAAAGATCAAAACTAACTGCTGGATAATTCAAAAACACACTCAAAGAAAGGTCTTTTAATATAGGGCACAATGTGTTGGCTTAATTTGAAGGTGTTTTCCGTATTGATTTTGCCTATTTGTTGAATTACACGATGCATTATGTCATGCTATAGAGTTGGTGTTCAAAAATCTGTGTGTCCTCATATCTATCTATCTATCTATCTATCTATCTATCTATCTATCTATCTATACTTCTAGATTTTTAGTTTTTTTTTCTCATTTAGTCTGTGTCAGCTTCCTGTGGTTGCAATTCTAACTAGAAGAGACATAAAAAGGCATGGGGTCCTCAGCAAACACTTCACAATCTATTTACACCAAAGCTCTTCTCTGTCTGTGTCTGCTGACACCCCTCTGAGCTTGCCCGCTTCCCCACAGAGAACCGGAGCGAGTCCACAAATCTGACCGTCACTTCTAGTCAACTGTCTGTGTGGGACTTGGAGACAGGCAGTGCCACGGCAGACGCTCTGGGATAACACAGAAACCAGCTCTCACAGCTGCCTGTGTAATCCAACCCCGCACACGCCACACACTCGCCACATGAAAGATACACTCTGATTTCTCCTAATCATATTGCTCATGATGGCCCCGGACTATTTGTTAATAATGTATTTGGAAATTGAAATCATACTTGTGTGTAAATATAGTACACTTTGAGCATGGGGTTTCTTTTCTTCAGCACTGCTCATTTTTAAATGAGATTAAAAGCACATAAAATAAATAAAAAACAAACAATAAATGTATATTATCACTGCTAAAATTACAGTGTAAAAAAAAAATTTTATTCTGACAGTTTTTGTCTTGTTTCTAGTCCAAATATCAAAGATGCATTTTCTAGACAGCTAAAATACAGTCTTGTTTTCAGAAATATTATGTCAAAATTAAGTGAGTTAAAACAAGTAAAACGGGCGACGCGGTGGCGCAGTGGGTAGCACGTTCGCCTCACAGCAAGAAGGTCGCTGGTTCGAGCCTCGGCTGGGTCAGTTGGCATTTCTGTGTGGAGTTTGCATGTTCTCCCCGTGTTCGCGTGGGTTTCCTCCGGGTGCTCCGGTTTCCCCCACAAGTACAAAGACATGCGGTATAGGTGAATTGGGTAAGCTAAAGTTGTCCATAGTGTATGAGTGTGTATGAATGTTTCCCAGTGATGGGTTGCACCTGGAAGGGCATCCGCTGCGTAAAACATATGCTGGATAAGTTGGCGGTTCATCCCGCTGTGGCGACCCCAGATTAATAAAGGGACTAAGCCGAAAAAGAAAATGAATGAATGAATGAATGAAAACAAGTAAAACATTTTGCAATCAAAATAATCATATTTCATAAGTAAAAAGTTGAATGCCTCTTGATTTATTTAATTTTGTTCATATAAAAATATATACTTGGACTAGAAACAAAACAAAAAAGTATGAAAACATTTTTGCAGTGTTGGAAACGAAAATATATTCAACTCATCAGATTAATATGAGCTTAAAGGAAATAAATACTAATTCAAATAAAGTGTATTACAGTCAATACTCCTTAAGCATTTTTAATATACTCCTGTGGATAGAAGATGAGATCAGTGGCAATATTCAGACAAGCTTTTGGTGTTAACAATCCAATCACTTAAATAGAAGCAGATATGCAGGTATGATCGCTCTTTGTGTGGGTGAGTCTTAAGTCTTAAACAAACAGGGGTGCCGAGCTGAGAGTAAGTATGATGGCAGCCCCCAACATACAGAGAAACAGACACACAGAGAGTGGAAAAGAAGGACAAATATATCTTTGATGACTGACATGACAGTCCTTCCTGGAAGAACTTTAGCTTTTAATAAGTGCCTCCATCTTTGCAGGTTTTTGCAGACAGGCTGGGTGGTGGAGCCACAAGCATGGCTTTCAGACATAAACGGCAGCCACCTTGATATATCCCACTGCTGTTGAGTAAAGCCATCTGAGGAAAATGAATAGTTTGAGGATCAACAGTCTTTCTGGAGGAATTTGGGTGTATTTGAAGATTATGATTTCTTCATCTAGACTACAAAGCAGGTGGTGAAGAAGGAGAGAGATTGTTGCCCTCTACTGCCAGGTTTAGTCGCAGTCTGATGTTATTATTATTAACATTATCATTTTATTTTCTGGGTATAGTTTAACCAAAGCTTAAAATGTACTTACCCTCCATTATCATTTATCATCATCATTTACTCAACCCCCTCAGTTGTTCCCCCCCAAAACCTATATGCATATTCTTTATTTTGTTAAATGTAGAAATTATAAAGAAAGAAATTATGAACCAGAGAGCTTGTATTACAAAATCTGTTCCAAAAATCACTATCCTGGTATTTTTATTTTCCTTTTGTATTTTCAAAAAATATTGCGATGGAAATCAAAGGCCATTATATAAGAAAAGTCATATAGGAAACAACTTAAGGGTGAGTAAGTGGTAAGTAAAATGTAAAAAAACTACTTCATTATATTCATTTTACAGTACATATACCTACTTATCAATTGTTTAATGGTGTCCATATACTATTTTGTCCTATATAATTTAGGTTTCGCTTAATCGTGTCCTCTATGTCCATGTACAATTTATTTAGGCAGTTTACACTAACAGACATAGAACACTTGACTAGACACTGAGGAATCATATGGTCTTTGTAGTATACCTACATTATGTTTGGCTGACTTTTTTATTTATTTATTTACTTTTTTTTAACAGTGAATAACAAGTAAATCGACACTTTTAATATTGTTGAAATGCAATATTTATTACTTTTTACAGTTTAATATTCAAGTGTAATCGTAAATTATCATAAGCGTCCAGTTTCCCCCTTTATTTCACCTTTCATGCAATGTTTATGTGATTGTATTAATTGAACAACAACATTTAAAAAAATGCCAACAGGATTATTAAAAATATCATAGCAATGCCTCTTTTGTCTCAAAATGTATGTGTCCCTCTCTGATCATATTATTATTATTATTATTATAAATAACAGAAGCCGTAAGCCTTTTATACATTGTTTTACACTGGGACCTGGTCACAAAATAAAATATGTAAAAAAAAAAAAAAAACTTTTGGCGGAAGCATTAGACGGAGGTGGAGCAGTGGGCAGTTTCTTTCACAGAGCTGCGCGAGAGCAGTATGTTCAGTATTCCGCGAGTCTTCAAAACACGAGCAGCAGTCAGGTAACACGGACTTACATTCATCCTACCATAATGCTACTGTAAACTTAGCGGAAGCCGCAGCGTCAGTAATGCTTGATAACAGCAAAAGTATAAGTCTATTGATGCCGCCTTTTCTGACATTTCAATTTGTTTTTATCAACGGCCATTCTTGCGAAAATTAATCATAGTTAGTGTAGGGGTTGAAGTGTATGGTTGAAACATGTCAGTAGTAACGTAAAACTGTATGTTTCACATAAAAAAAAGCCGTGATTCTGCCATTAATAACTCGGATCTCTTTTTTTGTACTCACAGGAGTGGTTGTAGAATATGAAACTGCAAAATTGTAAATATTTTTTTAAGATAAGAATTTATTATTATTATTATTATTATGTATACAATTAATTTTTTAGAAACAACTGAGTTACTTGAATTAGCAACTGTTGGTAACTCCAAACTCCCATTGAAACAGTAAACTAAGTTATGGCTGCTTGGTGTGTGAATACTAGTCACAATCAAGTCCTTATGACGGGTCCACTGAATGCAATTATCCGATCAAATCCTCTGTTGAGGTGCAGTAGTCATATCGTTTTTTAAATAACATGTAAGACATATGCACTTTCATGCATATAACAAAAAAGGAAGTTCTCATTATCATTAAAACTAAATATGTGTTTACCCGCTTGATTCTCAATGTTTTGTTTGCCATAGTGACAGTAACTAATATTAGAAAGTAATAGTATCTACATTTTAGCTTGATGTGTAATGCTTTATTTTTCTATCAGTGGCATTTTAAGAATGTGACTGAAAATGATAAAAAAATAACACTCTGATGCAGCCAAATAGGACATTTTTGTTAAGACTAATTCACCCATTGATACTTTTGCTATCATTTGCTGCACCTATATGCAGTTCCAAACTTGTATGATTTTCAGTGACACGCACATTGGTACATTACATAGGTTTCCATTGATTTTATACTGTACAAACCGTATTTTGTACTGTCCTAACCTGCCTAATTAACATAATAACCTAAGTCTTAAATTACACTTTAAGCTGAATACTAGTATCTTAAAAAATAGCTAGAAATATATCACATACTATCATCATGGCAAATGCAAAATAATTGTTTTATTAGAATATGGAATATAGAATAGAATATAGAAATCTCCTCTAATCACAGCACGTTGGAATTATTTTATATATAGTGATCAGCATAAATGAGCACACCCCCCTTTTGAAAATGAATATAGCCAATATTTTTTTTTGCTGCATTTAAACAAAACAGATTTATTAAACAGTTATTGCCATTAAAATAAGAGCTTGGTCATCCAACATCTTTAGGAATAGAAAGATAATTTAAATTCAACATATGACAAACTATAAAATTTCAGCTAAATTTGACATTTTTTATGTTTCTCTTGATTTTTCCTGTTTATTATTATTTATTTTTTTAATATTCTCCCCCAACATATTAATTTGGGTGCATCCTACAGAAAATATTAATTAAAAAGAGAGATCGGTGAGTCTGAGTACTCATTTATGCTGAGCACTGTATATATATTTATATGGCTGCACATTAATACACAAACCTTAATCATTAATAGACACGCATATGAGTATAATCCTTTTAATCAAAATAAATGTTTTGTATCTGTGTTAATACGTATTAAACTGAAGAATGTATGTCCTGAGGGCCACACAAGTCCATGAGAAATGGCCTCAAAGAATGAGAAGAAAAGCTAAAGAGAGGTTGAGAGAGTGAGATCTTTTCAGCAGACAGAGCCCAGCATGAGATGGACTTGCTGTAGTCACATCAAAAGAGGGCACCCAATGCTGGGCCACATCCTCTGGCTTTGAACACAAGATAAATTAAACAACAAAGACCACAATGACATTCACAGCCCTGCAGTCTGTGTTTGCTGTTAACTGAACACCACACAACCATCACATCCATATTCTACGGACACACACATACACACGCACACACACATCTGCTTCAGTAGGATAGATGTACTAAAGACTAAAGTTATATTCGACCATAAAGGACACTACCTTTACCCTAAACATAAAATGGCAGATGTTCGGCTTAGCTTTTAGGATAGTTTAAGTGATTCTGTCAGGTCTGAGTAAGCACCAAAAACTGCATATGAGGTAATATGACTAAAAATAGATCATATTTATTTCTTGTTATTGTGTAATCTTCATTAACACATCATTAAACTACCTTTTTATACTACATAGAACTATTTGCCCCAGAATGTTCAGTTTGCATTATTCAATTCTTGTAGAATTTGAACTTTCTCAAGTATTCCTAATGTCATTCATTCCTTCATTCATTTTCTTTTCGGCTTAGTCCCTTTATTAATCCGGGGTCGCCACAGCGGAATGAACCGCCAACTTATCCAGCATATGTTTTACGCAGCGGATGCCCTTCCAGCTGCAACCCATCACTGGGAAACATCCACACACACTCACTCACACACATACACTACGGACAATTTAGCCTACCCAATTTACCTATACCACATGTTTTTGGACTTGTGGGGGAAACCGGAGCACCCGGAGGAAACCCA
>CAIGQV010000744.1:946844-964477 GCA_903798115.1 Danio jaintianensis | reverse complement strand
TGATTGATTGATTGATTGATTGATTGATTGATTGATTGATTGATTGATTGCAGATGAAAGGACATTTTCAGAATGAGTTTTAACCATTTTCTCTGGAAATAACAACACATTGACAGCACAATGGGGACCTCTGTTGGTGATAGCTTGGAATGTAAACAAAATGCTTGAAACAATCAGTTAATGGTTTGTTAACATCTTGGCTAAGCTATGTACCTTGATGGGACTTGAACCAAATCCCAGTTCATGGGTTCAGGGTTTCAAGTTGGCAAAATCAAACCAGTCCATTTAGGCTTTGTTGTTACTATGACACTAATCACTGATTTTCACACAGGCCTTGGTTGTAGTTTGATGAAATGTATGCACATAAAAGTGTGACAGTAGTGAGTTATCAATTGAATGCCTTTAAACAGGTAATGTTATGTTTTAAAACTCTTTTAGTCACATAAAAGCTTATGAAGATTTTTGTTGTGTTACAAATGAGTTATATGCACGGAAGTGTTGTTCAGTCACTGAAATTTTCCGGCGAAAGATTGATGTGACTATTTTCAATTTCATAATGTACCTTTTACAGCATCAATAATGTCGATTTTTATTTAGTTTAACAACAAAACAAGTGAATAGCGCTATTCCGCCTAGCCTGCTTTACTGAGGTGTATATTCACATTTTCATTTCATTTTTGAACAATGACAACCTGTGACATGGTCCCTATATTGTTTACCACACTACTTTGAGATAGCATGCAAGTTTGGCTTAGTAATAAGTGTAATTCCTGCACCCCGCCAGCCAAGCATTAAGCATACAGTTGTCGCTTTAGGACAAAGCGTGTGAGAGAGTGAGAAATATTGCACATTATGACAAGTTTTGCTTGCTACGCAACTGAAAACGTGCTAGAGATAATATAGTTCCCCTTCATACGGGAACTTCAACATGCGTCTGGAACAGACTATGGGAGTGCGTCAGACGACCAATCACTCTGAAGAGTAAGAAAACGGGCCAATGAAATGCCAAATTGCATTGGCAGAGCTCTGCTCCACAGCTGGCAGCAATGAGCTATCAGCGCTATATAAGCTGCACGCTGTGGAGTGAGCCTCAGAATTTCTGCTTCAGACCCTCTCACGAGACTGAAGACCTAAATCTGCCAACCTGACTAGCGAAGTGTCAGCGCTTATCACCAGTGCGGGAGAAGACGCAACAGCGGCGTTTCATCTGGGTTTTACGTCCCCTGGGCGTTTCACTGGTGTACTAAAAGAGCAGTTTCACACTAAAAGGGCAGAATTCCCTAAGAGAGCACACGGTCGCATAACGCGTCTTTTTAAAGATGTCGTTCCGACCGTGCATTTCTGGATGCGGTGGTTTCCTCTCCCCGGATGACAGGCACGAGCATTGCGTCACATGTCTGGGGGTCCGGCATGTGGATGCGGTGCTCGCGGACAGTTGCTGCCCTCACTGCGAGGGCTTAACTGTTGCACAGCTAAGGTCGCGGCGCACCCTGGCATTAGGGTGCGTCACCCCTGCTGCTCCCCGCCATGCGGTTAGCACACGGGCAGACCTGAGGGTTACAGTGGGGGCTTATCCGTCGCCTTCGGGCCCGCAGACCCCTCACTCCTCAGCTGGCTCTGTCCAAGCTTCGAGTGAGAGCGCTGGTCCATCCCCCGGGATGGCCGCGCTTTCATTAGATGACACCGGGGACGTGATGTCCATCGCTGCATCGGAGGGCGGGCTAACATGCTCCGATGAAGATCTGGACCCTCTGCCACCCTCCGGGGTGGTCAGTGCGGCCTCGGGTGTGGAATCGGACATGTTAGCCGTGTTATTCCGGGCTGCTTCGGCCGTGGGTCTGGAGATGGCTTGTCCCCCAGCACCACGGCCGGACCGCTTAGATGGGTGTTACGTGGGGGCTAGAAGGGCAAGACCCTCCAAACCCCCCGTCCCTTTCTTCCCGGAGGTACACAGTGAGCTCACGCAGGCATGGAGGGCACCTTTCTCTGCCCGGTCCTCGTGCGCTTCCGCTCTCACCACCCTTGATGGTGGAGCAGCCAGGGGTTATGAGGCGATACCCCAGGTGGAGCGCGCTATCGCGGTCAATCTTTGCCCGCGGGGCGCCTCCACCTGGAGAGGTCCACCCAGACTCCCTTCCAAAGCGTGTAGGTTATCTGAGTCCCTCGTGGCCAGAGCCTACACTGCTGCGGGACAGGCTGCATCCGCTCTGCACGCTATGGCCACCTATCAACGCTACCAAGCGGAGAAGTTGGCTGAGCTGCAGGAGGGTGGTTCTTCCCCGGGCTTGATGCATGAGCTCCGCACGGCAACCGATTACGCTCTCATGACCACCAAATCGGCTGCTCGTGCCCTGGGGAAGACGATGGCCACATTAGTGGTCCAGGAACGCCACCTCTGGCTAAACCTGGCCGATATGAGAGACGTTGACAAAGCTCGCTTTCTTAACGCTCCCATATCCCAGGCTGGCCTGTTCGGCGACACCGTCGGGGACTTTACCCAGGAGTTCTCGGCGGTGAAAGAGCAGTCCCAGGCGATGGGTGAGGTCATCTACCAGCGGGCTCGGAAAACTGCTCTCCCCGCTGCCCCATCTACCTCGGCTGCTCCTCGCCGAGGGCGTCCACCCACGGCCCCAAAACCTGCTCCGCTCCCGCTGCCCGCTCCGCCGGCTAAGCGGCAACGCCGAGCCTCCCGCGGGACTGCGACGCCACCGCCCCAGGGCGCCGTTAAGTCTGGTAAACGGACCGCGAAGCGTTCCTGAGACGGGCCATCCGGAACCTGCTCTTTCCTCGGTGGAGGGCCGAGGACACCTACAGTCAGCAGAGACTTTAAAAGCACCACTGCTGGCCTCCGGGCCAGTGGTACCCAAATTTTCAATAAAAGAGCAAATTTCTCTCTCTCCGGATGTGCAAACCCGAGCCCTGCCAGTCTGGTACGCTCCGCCTTCCAGCTCGCAGCGCCGGGCCCCTTCGCCACAGGCTCACGGAGTGCAAGAGGACGGGCTCCTTTCTCTCACTCCAGCCTCATCGCGGGATCCAGGGAGGAAGGTAAGAGACACTCTCTTATTTTCAGCTCTTCCTCGGGCCGCTCTGCTTCCCGGGGTGAGCACTCCCCTCCCGAGCTGCCCCTCCGTTGGCATGTCATTGATCAGTCCGATGGTGCCATTAGCGCGGGCTCTGCCAGCCTGGTTAGCGCTGCCCAGCCCGTCGCGGTGGCTCATGCGGACGATCAGACTCGGCTATGCGATTCAGTTCGCTATCCGCCCTCCCAGGTTCACGGGTGTTCATACTACGAGGGTTTCCCTCGAGACCGCCCCTGTCTTGCGAGAGGAGATTGCTGTCCTCCTGGCGAAGGATGCAATCGAGCAGGTCCCTCCAGCCGAGATGAAACGTGGGTTTTACAGCCCATATTTCATCGTGCCGAAAAAGAGCGGAGGGTTAAGACCAATCCTAGATCTGCGCAGACTGAACCGTCATTTACACAAAATGCCGTTCAGGATGCTCACGCAGAAGCGCATTTTCCGGTGCGTCCGTCCTCAGGATTGGTTTGCAGCTATAGACCTGAAGGACGCGTATTTTCATGTCTCCATTCTTCCATGCCACCGTCCATTTCTCCGGTTTGCGTTCGAAGGACGAGCATGGCAGTACAAAGTCCTCCCCTTCGGGCTCTCTCTGTCTCCGCGGGTTTTCACCAGGCTCGCGGAGGGTGCCATTGCGCCGCTTCGGCTTGCGGGCATCCGCATCCTCAATTATCTCGACGACTGGCTGATCCTAGCCTCGTCTCGCGATCAATTGATTATGCACAGGGACAGGGTGCTTCGGCACCTCGACCAGTTGGGGCTTCGGGTCAACCGAGAGAAGAGCAAACTTTGCCCAGTGCAGAGGATCTCTTTTCTCGGGCTGGAGCTGGACTCGATCTCTATGGTAGCGCGCCTCTCGGAGGAGCGCACCAGGCTAGTGCTTTCCTGTCTGAGCAAACTCGACAGGAACATAGTGGTTCCACTGAAATATTTTCAGAGGCTCCTGGGGCATATGGCATCCGCAGCCGAGGTGACGCCGCTCGGTTTGCTTCATATGAGACCACTTCAGCGCTGGCTTCACGATCGGGTCCCCAGACGGGCATGGCGCGCGGGCACACACCGGGTGCGTATCACTCCGCTGTGTCGCCGCACCTTCAGTCCTTGGACGGATCTTGCTTTTCTACGGGCCGGGGTGCCCCTAGGGCAAGTATCCAGGCATATTGTCGTATCGACAGATGCCTCCAGCACGGGCTGGGGCGCCGTGTGCAACGAGCACGCAGCTGCGGGTTCGTGGTTCGGACCCCGTCTGCGTTGGCATATCAACTGCCTAGAGCTGTTGGCAGTGTTTCTTGCTCTCCGCCGCTTTTTACCGGTGTTAGAGCAGAAGCATGTGCTGGTCAGGACGGACAGCATGGCAACGGTAGCTTATATCAACCGTATGGGAGGTATACGTTCTCGTCGCATGTCACAGCTCGCTCGCCGTCTGCTCCTCTGGAGTCATACGCGGCTGAGTTCGCTGCGTGCCATTCATATCCCGGGCGAGCTCAACCGTGCAGCCGATGTGCTCTCACGGCAGCAAACGCTCCGTGGAGAATGGAGACTCCACCCCGGTACGGTCCAGCTGATATGGGAGCGATTCGGGAAAGCCCAGGTCGACCTGTTTGCTTCTCTCGAAAGCACCCATTGCCAGTTGTTTTATTCCCTGACCAAGGCCCCCCTCGGCACGGACGCGCTGGCTCACAGCTGGCCACCGGGCATGCGCAAATATGCGTTTCCCCCAGTGAGCCTAATCGCACAGACACTGTGCAAAGTCAGGGAGGACGGGGAGCAGGTCTTGTTTGTTGCGCCTCTCTGGCCCAACCGGACCTGGGTTCCCGAACTCACACTCCTCGCGACGGCCCTTCCCTGGCGCATTCCCCTGAGAGAGGACCTCCTCTCCCAGGGACGGGGCACCCATTGGCACCCGCGCCCAGATCTCTGGAACCTCCACGTGTGGTCCATAGACGGAGCGCGGAAGACTTAGGTGACTTACCGGCAGCGGTGGTTAACACCATCACTCAGGCTAGAGCACCCTCTACGAGGCATGCCTACGCCCTGAAGTGGAGTCTATTCACTGAGTGGTGTGCTTCTCATCGAGAAGACCCCCGGACTTGCCAGATTAGCGTTGTGTTATCCTTCCTTCAGGATAAGTTGGAGCGTAGGCTGTCTCCCTCCACACTGAAGGTTTATGTGGCTGCCATCTCCGCTTATCATGATGCGGTGGATGGCAACACGCTCGGGAAGCATAACCTAGTCATCCGATTCCTCAGAGGCGCGCGGCGATTAAATCCATCCCGCCCCCCTCTTATGCCCTCTTGGGATCTCTCTGTAGTCCTGGTGGGTCTGCAGAGAGCTCCATTCGAGCCACTCGATTCGGTAACATTAAAACTTCTGTCAATGAAGACAGCTCTGCTGATCGCGTTGGCATCGTTCAAGAGAGTCGGGGATTTGGAGGCATTTTCGGTCAGCGAATCGTGCCTAGAATTCGGACCAGCTTACTCTCACGTTATCCTGAGACCCCGGCCCGGCTATGTGCCCAAGGTTCCTACCACCCCATTTAGAGATCAGGTGGTGAACCTGCAAGCGCTGCCTTCGGAGGAGGCAGACCCAGCCCCCTCATTGCTTTGTCCCGTTCGCGCTTTGCGCCTTTACGTGGAACGAACGCAAAGTGTAAGATCTGGTGAACAGCTCTTTATCTGTTATGGTGGTCGGCAGAAGGGAAGTGCCGTATCAAAACAGAGGTTGGCCCACTGGATAGTTGATGCCATTGCCCTCGCTTACCAATGCCAGGGCGAGCCGCGTCCCGCTAATGTGAGAGCACACTCTACTAGAAGTGTCCCCTCCTCCTGGGCGTTAGCACGCGGCGCCTCTATTACAGATATCTGTAGAGCTGCGGGCTGGGCGACACCTAATACATTCGCGAGATTCTACAATCTTCGAGTGGAGCCGGTTTCCACCCGATTACTGGGTAACCCCAGTCAATCGGAGGGAAACTAAGCTCGGTGTTAACAAACGCTTGCCGCGCCATGCTCCCTAACCCGGAGATACGTGCGCATTTCTTATTCTACTAGTAAGTTTCCCACTTGGCGAACCCTAGAGAATTCCTCCGAGGCCCCCAGCACCTGACTCAGCGGAGGAGTCGGGTGCCTGGCTCAGTGTGATGTCTGTATGCCCATTTGGTCTACCCACATGCTGAGGTTTGGTGCCAGCTTGTGCGGTCCCCTCTCTGGGGTGACCCCATACGCTTATTCAGCCACGGAGTGTTCCCCCTGACCAGGCGGACCCGTGTCTTCCCTACCCGCTAACCAGCTTATCATATGTAGTACTCCCCCTCATCAGGGCTAGTCCATATGCTCTATTACCATCAAGTCTCCCCTCTTGGGTAGCAGGTGGCTCCGCAGCGTCCCCCCCCTTCGGGGACTGGCACGCTTTCCCAATGTACTGTCGTAATTTAAAAATCCCTAGGCTATATTAGCTAGGTAAAAGCTCGTTACGACTCCCGATAAAAATTTTATATTCCCATGTAATAGTAATTAAGGGCCTAGGGACGTTGGAAGGTTGCGCTCCTGGTGATGCTGTGCGCTCACGCTATGCTTGGCAAACTTCACATCAGGGGTGTGACGGGCTTAGCTGCAGTGGCGTTTTCCATACAGTCTCCCATAGTCTGTTCCAGACGCATTTGAAGTTCCCGTATGATGGGGAACGTCATGGTTACGTCCGTAACCCACGTTCCCCGAATAAGGGAACGGAGACATGCGTCTCCACTGCCACAGCAGCTGAGTCTCCAGCTGTTAGCTGAGTGATCGGCTCTTCAGCAGGCAAAATTCTGAGGCTCACTCCACAGCGTGCAGCTTATATAGCGCTGATAGCTCATTGCTGCCAGCTGTGGAGCAGAGCTCTGCCAATGCAATTTGGCATTTCATTGGCCCGTTTTCTTACTCTTCAGAGTGATTGGTCGTCTGACGCACTCCCATAGTCTGTTCCAGACGCATGTCTCCGTTCCCTTATTCGGGGAACATGGGTTACGGACGTAACCATGACGTTTTTCGTTTGGAATTGTAGAATTATAACGTACTATAAAGTTTTCTAACTGCCGAATGACATGATCTAGGGGGTTGTCTGCTGTCATCTTTAAGGTGCGCGCATTCGTGTTTCAGGAGGTGTGGCTTTGGATGGCAGGGGAGGGGAGGGACTGTGTTTCAAAGATATTATGCTGGTCAGCATTTTGGCAGATCACCTACTGCACCTTTAATCACTTAAATATCTCATTACTTCAAAGGAGTAAGTTCACAGTACTCATATAGATTACTTTTTTAACTTAAATGGTTTGTAGCAATCAGTTTCCTAAAATGGTTTGAGTTGCCTTAACTTATTGGGTTTTACAGTACTCAATAGGTTTGAGTTCTCCTAATTTATTTGGTTTTACTGTGCTCAAACTGTTTCATGTACTCAAATGGATTAAGTTCACAGTAACAGCTAACTTACTCTGACTGACATATATTGTATTTACACAGCTGAGGCAAAGCGCATACTTGTGGAGGCGTGACACTTTACTGGTGACGTGGAGCCGATCCATTGTTTTAGCTGACCAATCAGAGTCTCTTGAGGGCGGGCCTTTCAGAGGAACTAGGAAACGTTTTCATGTTAGCAGGGTAGCTGTATATAATCAAAGTAAGATATATGAAAAAATAACATGATTTTCTACAAGTGAAGCATGAGCACACATTGCATTTGCATCTTATAAACACAACCAAGCCTTAAAATTACACTCTGGACCACCCCTTTAAATATAAGTTTTCAGTTTTTTTAAGTAGCTTAACAACCAAGCAGCAAACAGCAGAAAGTGAGCTCATCACAAGCTATTTGATCAGTTTAGCCTTCACAAATCATTTTTCGAGATTGATATATACTTCAAGCATAACAATGTTTTAATGTTTATTCTGTGCTATAATAATAAATATGCAGTGGTAGATGGTGGAATATTCAAGAGGAGAAAAGACATGAAAAAATATAGAAATATTTAAACCACTTAACAAAAAAAAAAACTCTTTTATTATAGCCTAATTATAATCTGTAAAGATGGTTTAAGACATGTCTGAGGAGATGGCGAAAAAGGGACTCACACATTAAAATGTATTTTGCTGTTTTCCCCGACAAATTTGTCCCAAGAGGATTAAAATGATATTTATGATTTCTTTTTTCTTCTACTTTTATGTTGGAGTCATTAGCTATGTTTCCATCCAAAAATGCGAATTAACTTCATGTGCAAAACTGGAATATCGCATAAAAGATGTGCGAATAAAGCAGCGTTTCCATCCAACGAGTCAAAGAGAACAAAATCGTCACTTCCTGATTAAATGGCGCCAAATATCAACAGTAAAAACGGAATTTGCTGAGGTAGGAGAAGCTGCGGGAATCTTTTCTTCATTTAATAAATGACTTGCACCTCAGAAGGCAATGCTGACATGTGGCGTTTGAAGGCGTGAGACGCGGAGCACAGACGCTCTTAACAATTCTGGAGGTCACTAATAATATAATAACACTAATACTGAAATGGTTAAGGCATTTAAGAATGACTAAAACAACATTTCAGATGTTTTACAATGTGGTCAGCCTGCTGGTTTGTCCATTTACAAACATTTTTATCATCACATGATCTCTTATAACCAAATCACATGACAAATGCGCATACTGGAATTTGTTCGGTAAAAGTGTTTCCGTCGTAGTTTATGCGCATCTTTTCTTATCGAATAAAAAGTTTATCCTACTCAGTTATGCGCATAAATTTTTTATGCGCATTTTCAAAATTTATGCGCATCTTAGCGTTTCCATCAACCAATTTTTCATTTTAAAAATAGGTGGATGGAAACGTAGCTATTTTCTATTTAAAATAAACATGTACCTCAGTATCATTTTATTTTCATGTTATAGAAAATCATACAAATAAAAAAAAATTAAACCAAGACACGAGAAGACACAATATAGATTAGGACACATTAGGATTGAAAGCAAATATTTATTAACAGATGAATAAACAATGTGTTTGTAGTCACACAAGCAGCATCAGGCTAATGATAAATAAACAAATGTTGTTGTTTTTTCCCCCAAGTGCACCTTCAGTTCTTTTACAAACTTAACGTCTTAGAACAGTGGAAAACTTAATTGTTTCTTTCTAAGAAGTTTATTAATTCCATCTTTTATTCGGTTCCAGTCCTGGGCTGTAGGGTGGAATTTTCTAGTGACAGCATTGGAAATTGCTTGACACATGTTGTTGGGCAGACCGTTTTTCCCCGGGAACCATCAAAATTCACAAGGCCTGTCCAGTCCTGATACACATTATGGGAATTAACCATTTTAAGGTTACAAACAGCGAAACAATTTGCTCTTGGATTGCTATTTGGTCCTGTTGAATCCAGATACACCTGTTTCTTTGTCTCCAGTGGCACGTGATTTAAGGACACGTCAGGTAAAATTACTCCCTGTACAAGAGAACGGCGAAGAGGATGATTTGAGATGTTTGTCTGGGTTTCAGATAGTCTCAAACAAAATGACACTGCGCTGGGTGGGGGAGAAAACATTACATGTTCTCGAATTGGTGAATTGGTGCAACCAGTTATTGACAGGCAGTTGTCTGTATGTTCTGTGTGAGGTGCTGGCTCCACTGATGGAACCTGATGTGAATCAGACTGCCGATTAAAGATGCGGTCAACAAGTGGTGTAGAGGCTGGTGATGGAAAACCTACAGTATCAAAGAGTTCACTGACTGAAGTCGAAATGTCTCCATGTTCAGACTGGTGATTCAGAATTGGCGCATTTGCAAACGACTGTTGAGAATGAGTCTCCAATAGAGTTGGCGTGAGAAAATTAATGTCGACCAGACTGTCTGTGGAAGTGGACATATTGGTTGTCAGCAGATGAGACGGGGGTTCCTTTTTATTTAAACGCGCCTCCAAGCACAAAACCGTTGCCTCCAAATTTAAGTCTTCTTGTGAATGCTGTTAACTGTTTTTTTTTGTGCGTGGGTCTAGACACAGAATTATCTCCTTGCCAGAATTCTGTAGATACATGTTTGATGGTTAACACAGAAGCACAATACAAAGAACAATAAATGATGTAAATAATAATAATAATAAAGATAGGTAGGCCTAAACGTTTGAACTAAACATTTCAAATATCAAAATTAAAAAGCTTACTTACCCTTTATTGTTTGCTCATGCAACTTTCTTATTGGAATAGAATGTCTTTGCCTACATGTCTGTTCTTACAGAACTTCTTAAAGAAATGCATGCATGCAGTTTGATTTAGCATTTTATAGCTTAGGACCTGCCCTTCAGTGCACATACATTTTGGCCCAAATTACAAATTGAAAAGACTGTAAATGGTTAGGACAACCACTTGATGACTGCTGATATCTTAAGAGCAATTAAGTTCCACTTGAAATTCTACTGCTATTCTAAAGATAATTAAGTCCCACTTGTTAACTATTCTATTTTAAGAATAATTAAGTCAGTTAAAAGCCAATTCACAAATGTGTTTAGTACGGTAGATTCAGATGGGTCAGTTTTACTGGATAGGCTGGAAAACTGGGTTGGGCTGTCTGGGACGGTCCTCAAATGGTTCAGATCTTACCTTGAAGGGAGAGGTTGCTATGTCAGTATAGGTGACCATAAGTCGAGGAAGACACCCATGACATGTTGAGTCCCACAAGGTTCAATTCTGGCACCTCTCTTGTTCAACCTTTTTATGCTCCCACTGAGCCAAATAATTAGAAAGAACCAAATTTCCTACCACAGCTATGCTGATGACACTCAGATCTACTTAGCCTTACTGCCTAATGACTTCAGCCCCATTGACACCCTCTGCCAATGCATTGATGAAATTAACAGTTAGATGTGCCAAAACATTCTTCAGTTAAACAAAGAGAAAACTGAAGTCATTGAGTTTGGGAACAGAGATGAGGTTCTCAATGTGAATGTGTACCTTGTGTCTAAGGGTCAAACAACAAAAAATAAGGTCAAGAATCTTGGTGTGATTCTGGAGTCAGATCTGAGTTTCAGTAGTCACGTCAAAAAAGTAACTAAATCAGCATACCACCATCTCAAAAACATTGCAAGAATTAGATGCATAGTTTCCAGTGAAGACTTAGAGAAACTTTTTCATGCTTTTATCAGCAGCAGGGTGGATTACTGTAATGGACTCCTCACTGGCCTTCCCAAAAAGACAGTCAGACAGTTACAGCTCATCCAGAACGCTGCTGCCAGGATTCTGACCAGAATCAGAAAATCAGAGGACATCACACCTGTCCTCGGGTCTTTACACTGGCTCCCAGTTACATTCAGAATAGATTTTAAAGTATTACTACTTGTCTATAAATCACTAAATGGCCTAGGACCTCAATACATTACAGATATGCTTACTGAATTCAAACCTAATAGATCACTCAGATCTTTAGGATCATATAAATTAGAAATTCCAAGGGTTCAATCAAAGCAGGGTGAATCGGCCTTCAGCTACTACGCCCCTTGCCGCTGGAATCAGCTTCCAGAAATGATCAGATGTGCTTCAACATTAGGTACATTCAAATCCAGACTTAAAACACATCTGTTTAGCTGTGCCTTTACTGAATGAGCACTGTGCTAAGTTCGACAGATGGCACTATTATGTCTTTCTTTTTCATTTATTTTATAACCTGTTTTAACACATTTTAATCTGTTTTATCTGTTTTTATATTATTTGATTTGATTTTATTATTATTTTATTTTTATTTTATTTTTTTTACTTGTCTCTTTTGTATCTGATTGGGCTGTCTCTCTGGGATAGCAGCTTAATTAATATAAGTGAGACCCGAGACGATGACTCGCCACAGATAACTGTTGCGGGAGGGTTAAAGTCCCTGGCGTCTGACTGAGATGACTGAGAACGTTTTGTTACGTTTGTCTAGGTAAAGCGTTTTACCTGGTTAAAATCAGGGGCCATGCGATTTACTTCCAGAAAGAAGTTGAAATTGGGGGGCACGTAATTAGAGTTGTAAAGCGTAACTTTTCGACTTTAGGTGAAAAATCTAATCTGTTGGAGACGTCCAGTAGATTAATAGGTAAAGTCCACAGAGGGGGGGTGATCACCAGAATGGGGACGTCCCAGAGTAAAGTGGGAAAATATGATACACCGGTGTTTTGGAATATGGAAAAACTGTCTCTACGCTGTTTTCATTTGTTTTTATATTGTTTGTTTTTATTTTATTTATACCTGTCTCTTTTATTACTGTTTATGTAAAGCACTTTGAATTGCTACTGTGTATGAAATGTGCTATATAAATAAACTTGCCTTGCCTTGCATTTTAAGATGTGCTAAGGAGTCACTCTCTACCTTTTCTTTCACGACGAGGTGTAAAGTGTGACTGCTGTTCTGATTATGCGTGGGGTTGGGCGTGGGTTTATGTTTTGTTTTTATGAGCAAGATCTTCAGAACACTGAGGCAAATTTTGGGGTTAATTGGAACTGTACAGTAACTTACCGATTTAATTTGGTTTAGAAATTAACAAAATATTTAGAAAATTTTCTTTTTCCAGTACAAAGTTATTAAAAAAAGCAGAAGTCTCAGTGTAACGTTAATTTTTTCAGCCAAAAAGTAAATTACAAAACGATCGTGCAATTAAACAGGTTTTATTTTTTTTAAAGTGATCATACAATTTTATGACATTACTCATTTAAGGTTTTGTATTGTATAAAGTGTGTCCTTCTAGTGTTACAACTCTGATTCTTACCCACAACTGGAATTACTTTAAACAGTCTATTTATGTAATTGTTGTATGTAATGTATGTTAGTTCCTCAAACCAGAACTTTTGCAGCAATTAAATCAGTCTTTGTAGTAGATTTCGCTTTTTTTTTTTCTCCTAATATATTTGTTCATAGCATGCCACCCAGTTTCAATGTGATTCATATTGGGATTCTGCTGGAGTCTTCACCCAGTTAACACCGTCTGTGGCTATACATTTACTTGCTGTCATGTGCTTTGGATAGTTTACTTTTGTGTGTAATGCCAAAATTTATTTTCGTTTTTTATCAAGCTAATTTAGAAAAAAGTTTGGATACATTTTTGTTTCTTTAAATGTAATTTTATTATTATTATTATTATTATTTTTTTTTAAGTAGCCTAACGACCAAGCAGTCAGTGGCAGAAAGTGGCATTAATAGTTGTTTGATCTGTTTAGCCTTCTTAATGTATAAATATATTACAACAGTTCAAGCATAACAATATTCAAACATTAAGCATG
This sequence comes from Danio jaintianensis, assembly GCA_903798115.1. Lineage (NCBI taxonomy): Eukaryota > Metazoa > Chordata > Actinopteri > Cypriniformes > Danionidae > Danio > Danio jaintianensis. The sequence continues at coordinate 951,147 of CAIGQV010000744.1, read as the reverse complement.
CACTCTAACAATAAATATGCAATGGTCTATCATGGTATATCCAAGTCTGTGCGACTCTGTTCATGGAGGCAGCAGCACTTTCACTTGCATTTTATTCAGTGGAAACAAAATAACCTATACAGTCATTTTGTCTGATAAAGTAATCCAATGTTTGAAACTGTAAATAGTTTTTTTGTGTGCACTGACAATGTGAACAAATTGTTGTGATTTTATAAAACAAAGAAAACAAGCATGAATGCGCTTCCAGCATTTTTGTCTTGAACAGGAGCGCTTCATGAAAATTAACCGAACCTCAGCAAAAAGGATATGATACATATATCTATTGAAAGTTATGAATTAAAATTTAATGAAAAAAAGCTCTTTTATTATAGTCTAGACATATGTAAAAATTATTTAAGGCGCATTTGGATATGGTGAGTCAGGAAATTTGTCTTTATTTGTCTGTTATCAGTAAACAATCGAATATTTTCCCAGAATCATTTGTCCGTTACAATATGGAGGATTAAAATATTATTTATTTTTTCTTCTACTTTTATGTTGGAATCACTTTCTATTTAAAATAGATCTGTTCTGTAAAGTTAAACTATACCGTATAGTTTTTTTACATATTAAAGTAAATTATTTAAATAAAACCAAAGACATACACAAACTTAATATAGATTAGGATTGTATCTGGGTTTTATTTGAAATCAAATTTAATTTAAACAACCTGTGAATGACTTGCATGATTCATGCAGTTACCACCCCTGCTCATGACAGCGGAGCACTATACAGCTAGCCGTCCAGCATGCGCATGGAGTGGCCACGAGAAACGAGTGGCCCCGCCGTGATACTGTCTTCTTTTCTTGGTCGTACTGTATGCTGAGAAACATTGAGATAAGTCACAGATTCACAGACTCCATAGCAGATGCAAGTTTACTACAGGCTGCCACAACCTTCAGTCTGACGAGTGCACTTTAATTATCTTTTTAATTTTTTATAGTAAATTTTGAATTAAGTTTTGGAGAGATGAGATAAAAGTTATATATATCTTAAACTGTATTTATCTTAAATATAAAATAAATACATGATCAAAATAATGGTTTAAATGTAAACCTACTTATTTTAAAACAAGTTTTAAAGTTTAGCAACAGAATAATTACATAACCTTGATATAATCTGTACTGTAGTTTATTGTTCAATACGGCACCTGATGGATGTTCTGTGAAGCACAACACATTTATTTAAATTTCAAGGAGAAAGTTTGACAGCAAGACACGGCACATAAGGCAAGCTGTGGTAAAAAAAGCACACCCTTTTAATGGCCACATCTGTACCAAAGCAAAATTGCAGTTTTAGGCAGGTGATCTAGTTTGGATTATGACCTATCCACTTTCCATTTACTCCAACAGTTTCTCTGCCAAGCTAGAGCTCCATTCAACCACCTCCAAAAAAAAAAAAAAAAGGAGATGCAAGTAATGTTGGATTGGGCACAATCCTCACTCAACACACAGAGGAAGGAGTACAGGTGGTATAGTGTGTGCATCACAGACCTTAACTGGTGCTGAAAAGACTACAATACAACTGAAAAAGAATGTTTAACTATAGTTGTAGCTGTGGAGAAGTGGGGGCATTAGCAGAGCTAATGTTTGGACAGCAATTTCTTGGACTACTGGAATGTCTAATCTATTGACCATTTTCACCTGATTGAGCTGCCTCTTCACTACTGCAATGACAGAACAGAACATCATAGCAATAGAGGTACAAAGAATGAGGATGAGTCAAGCCAAACCAGGTAGGTATTATAATTACCAAAGCAAAAGTGCAGTTTTAAACAAGTAATCTAGTTTGTATTAAGACATATCCACCTTCCAGTTCTTCCAACAACTTCTCTCCCAAGCTAGAGCTCCATTGAACCACCTAAAAATGAAAGGTGTTAAGTGGGAGTAGATCACTAAATGTCTCAATAACATGGATGCACTTAAAGCCACATTGGAAAACTCACCTGATACAACCAGTGCATGCCAAAAACTTCCAAGTTCAAACATATGCAAGTAATGTTGGATTGGGCACCATCCTCAATTAACAGACAGAGGAGAGAGAAAAGGAGGTAGTGTGTGCATCCCAGACCTTTACTGGGGCAGGAAAGACTACAATAGAGCTAAACAAAAATAGACTATATGTCTATAGAATATGTCTAGCTGTGGAGAAGTGGAGGCATTACCTGGAGAGAAGTCCATTTTATGACTTCACAGACCATGCTGCACTGACCTGGGCATTCAACTTTCCAAAGATCTCATCACAAATAACATCCTACATTAACAACTGTTAATCTTTCATGTGCACAAAATAGGCTTCCTCAATAAAGGACCCAATGCATTGACCAAAGTATGTGAACCATCTAGCACTGCTGCCTTCTGTCTCTCAGTGTCTTTGCAGCATTTGTATGTTCTTGGTCAATAGCATCAAACCTGTGATGAGTTACTACCAGAGATCTGGTACTTCAGCACAGCTCATCAGAAGACCACCAGAAAGATCATAGCAGAGCTAATGTTTTAACAGCAATTTCTGGGACCACTGGGATGTGTAATCTATTGACCATTTTCACCTGATTGAGCTGCCTATTCCCCGCTGGAATGACAGAACAGAACATCATAGCAATAGAATTAGAAAGCAGAGTGAGGAAGAGTCAAGCCAAACCAGGTAGGTATTATAATTACCAAAGTAAAAATGCAGTTTTAAACAAGTGATATAGTTTGAGTTAAGACCTATCCACTTTCCATTACTCCAACAGTTTTTTTGCAAAGCTAGAGCTGCATTGAACCACCTCAAAGAAAGGAGTTAAGTAGGACTGGACCACTGAGTGTCTGAGTAACATCGACAGACTAGAAAATCCTCACAACACATACAGAGGAAGGAGTACAGGTGATAGTGGGTGCATCATCACAGACCTTAACTTGTGCAGAAAATACTACAATACAGCTGAAAAAAGAATGTTTATCTGTAGCTGGAGCTATGGAGAAGTGGAGGCATTACCTGGATAGAAGACAATTTTATGAGTTGATGGACCGTGCTGCACTGACCTGCAGTGTGTAGGTTTTATAATTAACAAAGCAAAAATGCTTTGCAAAGCTAGAGGTCCATTTATCCACCTTAAAAAAGGAGTTAAGTGGGAGTGGACTACTGAGTGTTAGGATAATATGGATTTTTCAAAGTTCAACTCTATGTTAAGTCTGTTATTTTTGTGTTAGGGTTACGTTAGGGCTAAGGTTAGGGTTTAGGTTTAGATACAACTTATGCACTCTTGAATGGTATGTTCTCACTCAGGTTGCAACACTTTTGAGGTGTTGTAAATTCCATATTTCTACAGTATTTACACTTGGCACTCTGATTAGCTTTATGGTTTGAGCTAGATATAACTTTTATGCTCATGCATGGTATGTTCTCACTCAGGCTGTAACCCTTTTGAGATGTTGTGAATCCACAATTTCTACTGAATTCTCACTTGGCGCTCTGATTTGTCAAAGTTCAACTCAATGTAAGTCTAGGGGATTTATGGCTTAGGGTTAGCTTAGGCCTGTGGTTAGGGTTAGGGTTTAGAGCTTTATACATCTTTTACGCTATTGCATTGTATGTTCTCACTGAGGCTGAAACCCCTTTGAGGTGTTGTGAATCTCATATGTCTACGATATTCCCACTTGGCGCTCTTATTTGTCAAATTCAACTCAACATAAGTCTATGTGATTTATGGCTTAGTATTAGCTGAGGTTTCTGATTAGGTTCAGGGTTTAGAGCTACATAGAACTTTTATGCTCTTGCATGCTATGTTCTCACTCAGGCTGCAACCCTTGTGAGGTGTTGTGAGTCCCAGATGTCTACAATATTCCCACTTGGCGCTCTGATTTGTCAAATTTCAACTGTAAGCCTAATGGATTTACGGCTTAGTATTAGCTTTGGACTATGGTTAGGGTTTAGAGCTTGATACAACTTTTTTGCTCTTGCATGGTATCTTCTCACTCGGGCTGCAACCCTTTTAAGGGTGTTGTGAATCACATATATCTACGATATTCACACTTGGCGCTCTGATTTGTCAAAAGCTTAACTCAATGCAAGTCAATGGGATTTATGGCTTTTTGGTTAGGTTAGGGTTCTGATTAGGGATAGGGATCGGATTAGTCTTAGGCTTTAGAGCTAGATAAAACTTTTATGCTTTATGATAGTATATTCTCACTCAGGCTGCCACCCTTGTGAGATGTTGTGAATCCCATATGTCTACTATATTCTCACTTGGCACTCTGATTTGTCAAAGTTCAACTCAATGTAA
>CAIGQV010000744.1:897305-909751 GCA_903798115.1 Danio jaintianensis | reverse complement strand
GTTCTCACTCAGGCTGAATCCCTTTTGACATGTTGTGAATCCCATATGTTTACGATATTCCCACTTGGCACTCTTATTTGTCAAAGTTCAACTCAATGTAAATCTATGAGATTTATGGCTTAGGGTTAGGTTAGGGATCTGATTAGGGTTAGGGTTTAGAGCTAGATACAACTTTTATGCTCTTGCATGGTATGTTTTCACTCAAGCTGCAACCCTTTTGAGATGTTGTGAATCCCATATTTCTACGATATTCCCACTTGGCCCTCTGATTTGTCAAAGTTCCACTCAATTTAAGTCAATGGGATTTATGGCATAGGATTAGGTTAGGCCTCTTGTTAGGGTTTAGAGCTAGATACAAGTTTTACGCTCTTGCATGGTATGTTCTCACTCAAGCTGCAACCCTTTTGAGGTGTTGTGAATCCCATATTTCTACAATATTCACACTTGGCGTTTTGATTTGTCAAAGTTCAACTCAGTGTAAGTCTATGGGATTTATGGCTTCGTATTATCAGGGCTTTGATTAGGGTTATGGTTTAGAGCTAGATACAACTTTTACGCTATTGCATGGTATGTTCTCACTCAGGCTGCAACTCTTTGGAGATGTTTTGAATCCCCTATTTTTTAGATGGTCACACTTGGCGCTCTGAGTTGTCAAAGTTCAACTCAATGTAAGTCTATGGGATTCATGGCTTAGGGTTAGGTTAGTGCTCTGATTTGGTTTAGGGTTTAGAGCTAGATACAGCTTTTATGCTTGATGATGGTACGTTCTCATTCAAGCTGCAATCCTTTTGACCTGTTGTGAATCCCATATTACTACGATATTCACACTTGGCGCTCTGATTTGTCAAAGTTCAACTCAATGTAAGTCAATGGGATTGATGGCTTAGGGTTAGGGCGCTTGTTAGGGTTTAGAGCTAGTTACTACTTTTACACTCTTGCATGGTCTGTTATCACTCAGGCCGCAACCCTTTTGAGGTGTTGCTAATCCCATATTCCAACAATACTCCCACTTAGCGCTCTGATTTGTCAAAGTTCAACTCAATGTAGGTCTTTGGGATTGATAGCTTAGGGTTAGGTTAGGGCTCTGGTTAGGGTTTAGAGCTAGATACAACTTTTACAATCTTGCATGGTATGTTCTCACTCTGGCTGCAACCCTTTTAAGGTGTTGTGAATCCCATATTTCTACAATATTCACATTTGGTGCTCTGATTTGTCAAAGTTCAAATGTTGGGATCATATACAGTTGGAACCCAAAGAATGACCAGTCTTGTCAGATGAAGAAGAGCTGGAGTCAGAGATTTATTTGAAAGATAGTTTACCAAAGATAGTTTGCAGTTTCATTAGCAGAAGCCAGCTTCAACACTCGCAATGAGTTCGTAAGCCGCTCTGCTTACAATCACAAATCAACAACAATTATACTCTTACATAATGTCATTAACTGTGTCATACATATAGTTGTTTTAACTTGATTGGTTAAACCACAGATAGACTTTGAAAATTTCCACGTGGGTGCGTGCGTACAACTCTGAACGATATTTCAGTATCTCAAGCATACAAACGTCAGACAGCCACTAGGCTGTTTAGAGCTGACCCCAGACCTGTGAAAGGATCTACTATCGAATAGAACACACACACTCAAAGTACAATCTGTTTCTTACCCATTACTGAGTGTACTCTCAGCTGTCTTTATCAAAACTGGTATAATCTACATCCAAACTAGCAGCTTACATACAAAGGAATTAAGTAAAGATTTAACACTTAAAATCGCAAATATCACTTTAGACATAATTAGCACATTAGCAAATAACAATATGAACTGTTGTTTCCAATTCTTCAAGAGTCCAGGTCCACTCAAGGTCTCCATGACCTCGGACCTCGCTGGGTAGATCCTGAGGAAACAAATCCTTTGGCATAAAGAAAAGCATTCACATACATATTATTCCAGTTTTACTCTGAAGTGGGATGACATTAAGGTCATCATATAATCTAGGCTCTTAAAAATTCAACTTTATTAATAATCATAAAGACATAAGAAAAGACATGTGTTACTCCATCCTGGAGTGGACATCCATCAGAAAATCCATGCCATCATTTCCCCGTTTGGACCAACATTAGGTCCAATACTTCACTTCCGGTCAACAAAAGTGAGGCCGCTACAGAAAATTAAGAGTGGTGACTCATGCTTCATTGACAGGTCACAATCGTCTCTTCACCCTTTCTTGAACAAGTCGGAACCTAAAAATTCTGGTCCTCAAGCTAAGGGCCCTCCCACCTTCTACTCACAACAGGGGTTCATGTAGTCATCAAGCCATCTTCAAAGACAGTTCGCCAGTGGCAGCAGGTGCTCCTCCTCATTAATTGGATTAAGGGTCCTGCAAACACATTTAAAAACATAGAAAAAAACAACAGCGGACCAAAGTCCAGAATATGAACACAAATGCACAAGCCCTACTAGTCCTCCAAAAGCAAACAACACGTACATTATAACTTCCATCGCTACATCCTCAGATGCATCTACAACTTACTCCAACTCTAAATCCAAACATCTAGGTTAATGCTTAGGCTCATCCACTCGACCTAAACCACATAAAATTCAGCTACTCAAAACCTGCAAAAACATCTTTATCTTCACCAGTCTCAAAAACATTCATTAACCTTACCCTCAATAATGTTCTGTGACTTAAATTTAGGATAATTAAACATTATTATTTATTTTTTTACATTAACACACACTAAACATTACAGCAACACAATAGTACAATTCAGCACCATTACCATTTTTAATTACCACCGTTCTGAACTCCATAGCAGTCAAGTCCACTAACAAAATAACTTTTCATTCAAACAATGACTTAATTGTAGTGATGCAACACATTCCTGTGTATTATTAATAGGAAGTGCGCAAACACTCTTGGCTTGGCTACAATGAGCCAAATGCACTTTCACTGTTAACAAAGCTAATATCAAATCTTTTTTTTGGAAGCCAGGCTAAATGAATAGACCTGGTTATTGCACCCCTGACATTGCGCCAGGCTCTCAGTCACCTCACAGAGCTGAGATATAGATATAACATGTTACCTAAATACCAAGAAAGATGTCATGGTTTTTACAAAACTATCAAATCCAATTCGTTATCAGGCAAGAAGAGGGATTGTAAATCCATTTTTTTTTGTTCCCACTTTTTAGGGGTTGAACACAATCTTAGTCTAATTCAACAAAGATCAAACATAAGTAAAATCCAAACTCAAACATCTTTTAACAGAAATAAGACAGCAATCATTATTTCCAAATAAACCTACAATATTTCCTAATTTCTACTTTAACGGAATTCTCAAGTCACATCCATAGTCAATGTGCTATTAAACACAACTTCATGAACCTAAATGTGTTTAATTTAGGAACACTTTCTCATCATCCATTATAAGAGTATAACCTAATTAACTTCCTTATAATCATCTTTGCAACTTGTCATATTGTACCATATTACTTTACGCCGACTAAACCATTCAACATAATGAGAAGCAAACATTATGATCTTGTATAAAATTTATTTGATTCTCACTGTCTGGTCAATTAGAAATGCTCACAGTTTAGCTACCTGCTCAAAATCTTGATTATTTGAAAATCTTTCATATTTGTCATTTGGCAGTAAAACTTGTTCAAAAATATTACCAATTGAACAAGAACAGACTGATTTAACAATTCTATCACCACATATAAACAAGACTCTTGCTTGGATATAGACTACTAAATATTCATTGTTTTCTGTAAAACATAAGTGAGAAACATTTTCAAACAGCACTGTCAGTACTCACAACAATAATATTAACTTGACAGGTTCCAAATGCTTCCGAAGCTCATGCTGCATTTTTGTTTCTTAAAATGTTAATTTTAGCTGCTACAGCAGGGGTCTCAAACGGCGGGGGGCCATATCAGTGACAGACAATTCATAGGAGGGCCGCTTTAGCATTCAAGCACAACAAAAAAGTGGAAACTTGACGTAATTGATGCACTCAGACATACTTTCCCAGAGTATATGCAGTCAAAGCTCCTTCTTTTTGTTTCTTGTTCTACATATTGAAGGGGTAGTTTAAATTGCTATGAAAATACAACAATTTAATAATAGGCATAATAATAATTATTATTATTCTGTCCCAATCAATTGTTGCTTAACCAAAAGTTTAACAGATAGCGCAAGAACAGCAGAAAGCAGATTGGGCAACTTTAGTGACTTTATTGGCAATTGTTCTTCTCAATATTTTTCTTTTTTTGTAAAACTACAACAAAGAGGGGGGAAATATATATATTTTATAACGGTGGTACTTTTACTTTAACATGTTAAATTCAGCCAGCAGTCAAATTTTACGAATGCACATTTTATACAAATCGTAATATGCATATGAGGAAAATCTATTAAATGAGACCATTTGAATCAAATATTAGCAAAATTATCACATTTACACCACTATCACAACATGTAAGCCATGGAGATGTGTTTGTACAACACAATACAGGTGGTATAAAACTAATTATAATCAAATGACCCTTGAATATTTTTAAAAATAGAGATTTAGTAAAAATAGAGCACATATATATATATATATATATATAAACGTTTAAATCAGCCCCAGAAATAATCTGCATGTGCGTTGCTCTCGACCGCACGCTGAGAGACCGAAAGTAACTCAAACATATAGCACAATACTTTAAATGTCCAGTAGGTGGGGAGGTCAAAACCACAAGTGGCTATATGAGAGTGATAGTGATTCAAAAATATATGTTTTAGGGGGGCTGAATCTCGTTATATGTTTGACATCAGTTGCGGGCCGGAGGGAGGAGGATAGGGGGGTCGCAAATGGCCCACGGGCCGGCAGTTTAAGACCCCTGTGCTAGAGTATAAATACTGCTTACAGAATTTTTACATCAGCTATTTAACCATCAGATAGGCCTATTTCACAAAATGGCGATCGAGACCGGAAGTAGGGAAAACTTTGTTCTGGTAGAAGCAAAGTGCAATGGCGGAGACTAAGAGTAACCAATCTTGCAGCGTACCTTTTTGTACTAATTCGAAAAAGAAACAGCCGTATTTGTCGTTTCATAGCTTCCCCAGCTATGAAACCATTAAGAGGCATTGGATTTGGGCTATTCGGAGAGATGAGGTGGTGGAATTTACTGTGAGGAAGGGCAGCACTTTTGTGTGTGCTATGCACTTTACGGAGGATGAAGTTCGCGTCCATCCACAGTCCGGCCGTAAATTTCTTACACCACAGGCTGTGCCTTCCACTACGCTTGTTGTTAATATTGAGATAACGTTAGATGTATTATAAAGAATGATTTGCTGAATTCTGAATGCATTTACCTCAAGCTGATGTGGTTTCTCACGCTTTCTTAGCGACCTATAGCACCTGCCCCTAATTACCACTTTCCCTAAAACTCTGTTTGAGACTGAAGTGTCCAAACACACATAAACAGTTATTAACAACCAGTTTTAAATTCGCCTATTATGCCAGCTTATCTTAATATAATACATACCTTGACAATCAAAAATGAATTGCTCAAAAAAGAATTTATAACCCTTGTCCAATTTTGATCGCCTCACGTCTCCCTGAAAACAGTCAACATAACGGACAACATCTGCGATTCGTATAGTTGGTAAGTTTATTAACGACTGAGAAAAAACGAGTTCACACTCCATTATGACAATGAATGAATGAATGAATGAGGCGCGACCGGAACAAAGTTTTCCCTACTTCCGGTCTCGATCGCCATTTTGTGAAATAGGCCTATTCAAACTTCTTTTTTTTTCAACTTTATCTCTCTGTTCTATGGAAGCCCGTTCCCGCCATGAAAAAAATAATAATTTGCAAGTCATAATAATGACTTACTTTTCTCATAATAATGACTTACTTTCTCATTATAATCAGATACTTTCTCGTAATAATCACTTAACATCTCGTAATAATAACAAAACTTTCTTCTATAATAATGTGATATTTTCTCATAATAATGACTCATTTTCTTGTAATAATGACTCTCAATATTATGACTTACTTTCTCATTATTATCACTTACTTTCTCATAATAATGACTTTCTCATTATTATGACTTACTTTCTCGTCTCGTAATAATGACTTATTTTCTCGTAATAATGACTGACTTTCTCATAATAATGAGATATTTTGTCGTAATAATGACTTACTATGTCAGTATGATTTAATCCGCGCATGCGCAGTGTGGACATGCAGGAGAGGATGGACTGAGCTGAGCTGTGAGCAAGAGGAACGGTGGAAGAGTTTTGCAAGTAAGTAACCCAGTTGGCCTATAACAAATGTAACACATCGGTACACTGTAATACGTTATTGTAATTGTGACTTAAATAGTATTATAAACGCTTTTGTTGTTTAAGGCTTCAGTTGGATGAGCAAAGGGATCTCCCCTTTGCGTTTATTGCGTTACTCGTTTATTGAATTGGCCTGTTTTCACTGGCCATTTGCTTTCGCGTTTGTTAAACATAGAGTGCCAAAGTTATCATAAAAGTTATACATGATTTACCAGCAAAGCAGGTGCGTTTCGTGCAATGCTTTCAGCCTCGCAGCACAGAGCTGCTATTCCAGAAACGTGAGGCCCTAAACTGCAACACCGGACAAAACAGCCACGTCCAAATATAAAATGTGTACACTATCCCATTCAATTAGTTTCATGGTCGTCATGTATACAGTACGTGTGTGTATACAGTGTGTGTATGCGTGCGTGCGTGCATGTGTGTTCTTTAATACAATACTACTAATCAAACTCATCTTTTGGATGAAGTCTTAAAAAGATAAACAGGAGAATAACAACAAATGTGTCTGCAGAATGTAAGACCTTATGGACTTTCTAAGACAGAGGAATATTCCAGAAGAATCAATTGAGACGCTTTTACAGTAAAAGGTAATTTAACTACAATAGAGACAATTGGTCACACTTTATTTTGATGGTCCGTTTGTTGAATTTAAGTTACATTGCATCTACATGTCAACTTATTCTCATTAGATTATAAATAGACTGTTAGGTTGGGGTTAGGGTTGGGGTTAGGGTTAAGTAAGGTTAGAGTAAGTTGACATGTACTTGCAAAGTTTCTTATAGTCAGTTAAATGTCTGTTGAAGGAGCAGTATTAACAGATATTAAGCAGACAGTCTACTAATACTCAAATGGACCATCAAAATAAAGTGTTACCAGACAATTTAACTATACATATAACGTTAAAACTATTTAATAAACTTTCTCTAAGAATTTATATAGAAGAGAACAACACACAACATGAGATAGTCAGAGACCACTATTTTAATTGTAGTCACAAGCATCATTGGGCTCCAAGCATAAGTGGCCCATGTAAACAATTAGATAAACTTTTAAATGTATAAGTTTCCAAATTTTAAATGTATGAGTTGTGCTGTTCCCTGATAAGAACATTGTGGTACAAGAAGCAACGAATATCATTCTGATTATCCAGGTATTGCAGACTCTCTTGGTTTATACAAACTCAATTGCTGTTCTTTACATTGCCAGGATAATGTTAGACTAACATTCACTTATTCATTCATGTTTGTGTTAGTGGTAGTTTGGGCGTGTTCCTTGCTTTAAAAGAACACATATTAGATAGCTTCGTTTTACGAATAAATACACTACAAAAACATTTAGTCTGTGTCACTTAGTTCATTGTTTATCAGCTCCCTGAGTTTGATGTAATTATCCAGTGTTGAATAGATGTCTTTTGACATGTCCAGATTGTGTTCTGTAATGAGGTGAACACAGACATCAAACACATCTTTGTCACATGGGTAGTCTTTGAAGACACATTCCTCTAGACACAGATCGACTTCTTCTGGGCCTTCAGTGTGTAAGTAATCATGCACGCTGTATAACTGAGGTACTGCATGCATAATGGCTGGACGACCATTTGGAGACCGAGAGTTGTGTACTGGACGTATTCTGTCTATTCCATGATGAAGCCACTTGATCCAATTCCTCCTGAAAAAAAATATTTAAACATTGGATCAGAAAATGTGTGTAATTATTAAGAATAACAGCAAAATATATAACAACGTTACTCTGTAAATGTTATTAGAAATGCTAGATGTTAGGAAGAAACATCAGGTCTAGTTTCTAACTGGGCAACTTGGTTACATGATTTTACTGGGCTTGGGACTTGGGACTCAGATAGCAAGTGTTACTGAGATACATGATCTTATGTGTTCAATATAAGTATAGAGTATACAAAGTTAATGAAGAATTGGATCAAGCATTTGTCCAGGAAAGTGTCAGCATAATGTCCATCCTCTTTTAAATTGTCAAACAGATTCATCCAACACTGGATACACTGACTTCTAAGTGTAAGCCACCACCTCTCAATGCGTTGGTTGCTGGTGCTTGGCCCAAGTACGACACAAGAAGCATCAGGATTTGTTCTGTGATGCAGTAATTTCTGCATCTCTGCAATGCTGACATTCTTTGTGCCGAGATCCAGTCTCACCATTTTAGGGCAAACTTTTGCCTCTATTACAGCTGTCATAAAGTACCCAGCAATAACCCGAGGATCACTGTTTGTTTTGTAAGCTTCAAGCCACATTATTTTCCTTGAAAATCCGTTGATGCATCCACTTATACCTATTCCGTATGGCTTCAATTTATCATATCCATCAATATGCCAGACCAGGCCCGGCGCCAGGGTGTCATAACTGAGGGGGCATTTTAATCCCATAGGGGGGCACTACACCTGATGACTGATTTTGGTCGCTCTTGTTCCTTTAATCTTTATTTATTCACTTATTTATTATTACTTAAGTTAATAACTTAAGGCAGTAATATACTTTTTATAGTAATAATATGCAGTTTTGCCATTACTGATTTAATCAATGAACACAACGACATATACAACGATACCGTTCACATAAACGCAGATGGATCATGGCTTCAGCGCCAAACGAGTAGTTTAAATCATATTTTATTCACCTTATTTCTTTCTGTTTTATTTCAAATAATATAAATGCTTAAAGTTTTAGGTAAAGACATCAAACTATGCCCACACATGCAAGCTAACCCACGGTTAGACTATTCGTATAACCGGTAAATAAATATAGTGAAATCAGCATAACTTGAGTCATCACACTTCAGCCTTACCAACCAATCATTATCAGTGTTAGGAAAAAGTTTACAATCTAATGTCATTTAAAAAAAATAGTAGCTAAATGTGTTACTCAGTTACATTTTAAGGCATTAGCGTAGCAAAACAGAGAGTCTGTCTACTTACCTCAAAAAATAAGAAAAAAATTCACAGTTATTACCGTTAAATTTTGGCATGGATAACACGCAACTCAATAGGCTATATAACTTTTATTATAATTTTAAAGGTAAAAATAAAGCTTTATTAGGCTATAGGCTATCATAAGTGTTTGTTTGTTTTTTAGTGAAATTGTCCGGTTGGCATTTGTAAAAACGCCACCATAAGCCATTAGGCTATTAGGCCATTTTATTCATTTATTTAGCCTATTTTAATAACTTGTTTTCAGGTTACATTTATTTTAGGGCCATGAGTTTATAAGTCAAAATAAAATCGACATGCTAACTGTATTTTAGCCATTAAAATAGGCCTACAATATATTTTTTGGTGTTTAATTTTGCATGAGCAAATAGCAGTATACCTTATATTACATAGCCTACCTGCAGCGCATGTGAGAGGTTGATCCGCGGCAAATCCACTTACTCACGCACTATATAGGCCTAGGCCTACCTATTTCATTTATAACACTAAACTTCGCAGGCCGATCAACTTTAAAGGCATTTTTTTTAAAGTGTCCTAACTTGAGACTGCTGCTGCATGATGGGATGTTTCTCTTTACAACTGTAAAAGTGTGCTTTAGCGATGTCAAAATGAAAGCAAACATTCAAAAGTGTTCTGCATTTTATACATTTTATAGGTTCATTTTAATAATTTTAAAAATGATCAATATAATAAATTATAATATTAATTTTAGTGTAGCCTACTGTGGGATTGTGCAGTGTCCAACTAAACATTTCTTTCTACTAAACATTTAGGCTACATGTTAACCCGAACTGAAAAACTATGTAAAAATGACTGACAGTTGCGTCTCTGCTCAAGTTAATTTAACGGCAACTTTCTTTTGCGTTTTTTCCCTTTAGAGCTCAAGAGAGTTATATTTAAAGAATTAGTTAACCAAAACATGAAATGAAATAGTCTGCTCGCCTTTACGTCATCCACTAGTACAGTTTCTCCTGTGTGAGTTTAGAGTGCGCCTCCGCTGGCGCACCGGCACCCTGACCTGACGCGGGGACCAGATCTCTGGACTATTGCTTTAATTTCACAATTTTCATAATTAAATTGCTTTTTCATAATATAAAATATCTAAATGTGTGTTCTGAAGGTTGGAGTGACAGGAGTGTTAGTAATTAATGACTGAAAGAACTTTCAGTTTTGAGTGAACTAATCCTTTATGAAAACTGAGGGGGCACAAATTCTTTCTGAGGGGGAAATGCCTTTTGCCCCCCCCCCCCCCCCCTAGCGCCGGGCCTGTGTCAGACATAATTAGGTCCACGACTAAAATATACACGCCGACAAAGTCGATTCCTTGGCCTCAGATCAACTCCTTCACCATCTAGCAACCGTAACATTACATGCAGAGTCTCTCTGTCTGTAATAATTCCATTAAGCCACCCGTAACCATGTGACTGCCCAGATGTTTGCAGTTGTTGCTGGATGAATGTTGCCACATCAGCTTCATCAGTCATGTTTTTCCTCCTCCAAAGCTGATGTTTGGCCAAAAGCCGCTCAAGGGTGCGATTGCTAATTTTGACTCCATTTACCTCTTTCAGTAATGTTAGTATTTCACGATTTGTTAGTCCACGTCTGAAATATTGTTCTATTTGTTGAAAATCCTTAGATGATACAGAGAGCCACTGTAAGCAAGCAGGAGCCATGACGATCGACGATTGTTCAGAGAAACAATCTATTTATTATGAGTATTTTCTCATAATAATGAGAAAGTAAGTCATTATTCGAGAAAATGTCAAAGTAAAGCTGTACTGGCCGTTCACATATCATATGAGAAGCACTTCTCACAAAACAGATGCCTTATACACATAAATACTGGTTTATTACTAACCTTTCTATGAACATGATTTGATTATAACTGCTGATCAATGATAGTGCGAAATAGCCTACTGTAACTTCTGCGATTACATAAAATAAATACATAAATGCAACATATATGAACACATACAGTCCCTTACAGTCTATATGTCTATACCAGTCTATACCGTATATATGTTACCAATTACAGAAAAACTACACACAGCATACATTTAGTCCTTATTTGGGTTCAAAAACAACACGCAACATATAGCCCAGTCAGTGCAAACCTCTGTATCTTTAATCTTCACCAGCACATGTAACCTCTGTTAGAGAGTAATTCCGTAACTCCCAGTTCATAATAGTCCAAAAGGTGATTATAATAGTTAAACATTGAAGTTTGCTCATGTTTTAGGCTGCTGAAACAATCATTTGCTCCTTTGTTTTTTCACACGTCACTCTCACATTTGTCCATTTCTGAAAGGATCAGATGTCTGAAGCACTTCAATAATCACTCACACGTTATTATTATCAGCTCAAGAAGTTTGTTGTTTCCAATTTTGACGCGCGGCGAGCGCAAGCAAGAAAGCGAAACCTCTCACACTTTAGACGGCCTTGTAAAAAACTACGGGGCACAGGGCAGATTCTGCTCTTCTTCTTAGCTTTGTGGCTGTTCATCAAGACGACGACAAGGTTTGTTTGAGCTTGGGTCGCCCCATTGCTCATTATTATTATATGTATATATTATTACGGTGTAATGTCTCGGCTGTGTATTTAAAACATGGCAGTTCCTTTGTTTTCATTCTAGCTTGTTGCGAGAGCGAGTGATGTATCTCTGTAAACCAATAGCGTTCAGCTGCGCATCTGGCTTCGCCTTTTGGTAACCTTTTGTTTGTGCTAGGTACCCTTTGCAAAGAGTACCCAAAAAGTGGTATGGTATGGTTCGCTTTTAGGTAACTTTTGACGGTGGAAACAGCCATAAAAGCATACCAAACCGTACCGTACCACTCAGTGGAAACGGGCCAAAAGTAAGTCATTATTATGAGAAAGTAAGTTAATATCTCGTTATTATGAGAAAGTAAGTTAATATCTCATTATTATGAGAAAGTATGTCATTATGAGAAAGTTAATATCTCGTTATTATAAGAAAGTAAGTGATTATTATGAGAAAGTTAGTCATAATAATGAGAAAGTAAGTCATTATTATGAAAAAGTAAGTCATAATAATGAGAAGGTAAGTCATAATAATGAGAAAGTAAGTCATTATTATGGGAAAGTAAGTTAATATCTCGTTATTATGAAAAAAGTAAGTTAATATCT
>CAIGQV010000744.1:870477-891595 GCA_903798115.1 Danio jaintianensis | reverse complement strand
GCTCTGTGAGTTCATAAACTCCTCCAGAAACTATACCTGGATGATGGCAGCTTTCAGCGGTGCTTCCGACTGAGCCAAGCCCAGTTTGATGAACTGTTGTCCGGTGTCGGCAACAGGATTTCCCCTCGGGACACCAACAACAGGCGCTACGTCATAATCACGCCCCTACGAAACAAAGCTCCTGATTGGTTAACGCGACGCGAATGTCCGCTGAAGTTCAGATTTTTTAACTCGAGCGATTCGCGCGTCAAATGCGCAAAACGCTCAATCCGCGCCGCGTCATTCGCGCGTATCCGCAGGGTGCCTAATCGCGTCTTTGCATTGACTTAACATGTAAATCACTCGCGCTTGACGCTTCTTCCGCGTCTGGTGTGAACGCAGCATGAGAGTGTAATGCTGCGTTCACACCAGACGCGGAACGCGCGTATAAATCGCGCTATTCGCGCGTAAATAGACGCGTGAACATTTTAGTTTACTCTCTTCATTCGCGCGTCAAAATCCGCTCCATTCGCGCATGAAAATCACTTCACCATAGACGCGGATTCGCGTCATGGGCGGGGCTGCCCGGTGACTCTAGCTTCGTTGCTAAATGGCTAACATGGATTTTATTGAGAGAATAGCTGTGTTTATGTGCTTAGGAAGACTGAAAAACAGCGTCGATTTGTTTGGAGCCGTGCCTGAGTCCACTAGATCCATTCTGAGGTGCACCTAGCTCTGTGAGTTCATAAACTCCTCCAGAAACTATACCTGGATGATGGAAGTCCGGTGTCGGCAACAGGATTTCCCCTCGGGACACCAACAACAGGCGCTACGTCATAATCACGCCCCTACAAAACAAAGCTCCTGATTGGTTAACGCGACGCGAATGTCCGCTGAAGTTCAGATTTTTGAACTCGCCATCATTTTCAAGCCATCTCCAGCCTCGTCGCCGAAGCAGCCCGGGTTAGCACGGCCATCATCTCAGATGCCATATTCGAAGCCTCGCTTACCACCCCTGAGGGAGGAAGCGGGTCCGAATTGTCATCGGAAAATGACAGCCCATCCTCCGATGCAGCGATGGACATCTGGTCCTCGGTGTCATCGAGTGAGAGGGCGACCCTCCCGAAGGATGGTGCGCTTCTCTCACTCGAAGCTTGGAAGGAGCGCGCTGAGGAATGGGAGGTCCGCAAGCCCGAGGGCGGCGGATTGACCCCCACTGTGACCCTCAGATCTGCCCGAGTGCCAACCGCTACTTGCGGGGGACAACAGGGGTGGTTCGCCCTTTTGCAAGAGCGAGCCGCGATCTTAGCTGCGCAACAAACATGCCATCGCAGTGATGGCATGCGCTGCCCGCGAGCACCGCATTAACATGCTGGTCCCCCAGACATGCAATACAATGCTTGTGCCCATCATCCGTGGACAGGAAACCACCGCATCCAGAAACGCACGGTCGGAGCGATGTCTTTAAAAAGACACGCTGCACGACCGTGTTGCTCTTTTAGGAAATTTGCTTATATTTATACGCACCGCTCTTGAAGTACCGGTCCAGCGAAACGCCCAGGGACAGGAGAAACCCAGCTCGACCACCGCTGCTCGCGTTGTTGCTCGCGCTGGAACCGGGAGAAATCAGCCTCTCAGAAGACGGCAGCTTTCTCTCACTCTCTCTCGAACAAAGTCGGAGGATGACAGCAAAACGTCTCTTTCAGACTGCACATGAGGCTTCTGAAAGCGAAAAGGTGTTGTTGTGTGGCACAGCCGGCATTCTTATTCACAAGCTGATTATGATTGCTGCCAGCTGCGCACGCTGACACTGCCAACTCATTGGCATTTCATTGGCCCGTTTAATTACTCTTCAGAATGATTGGCTTTCTGACGAAATCCCCATAGTGGAAGTTTTTCCACATAGCATTGAAGTTCCCCTCCCGCTGGGGAACTTTGTCATTATTACGAGATGTTAAGTCATTATTACGAGAAAGTATCTCATAATGAGAAAGTAAGTCATTATAATGAGAAAGTAAGTCATTATTATGAGAAAGTAAGTAATTATTATGATTATAATTATTATTATTTTTTTCATGGCAAACAGGCTTCCATACTGTTCTACACAACATCCAAACAATTATGTTCCTCTGCCCTTGAGGACACACACATACACAGAGAGTGACTTACTGCTGCATTTGCCTTTAACACAAATTACTTAAACTCAATTCTCTGCTCATTTTTCCTGTGCTAACGTGAGGGTGCTCTCTGGGCAATTTGGTTAGTTACTTAGCCAATGTAACTGTTTAAATGCCATCAAGACTAAAATATTTACCTTTAACATTCAGATAGCAAAGAGTTAACTGTAATTAACCTTTGGATGAACCTTTGGGTTTGTAACCCAATATGGATGGCAGGCTTCAATTTCACAGCTACAAAGTATTAAAACTTTTTTTAAATTATTATTCTAGAGAGTAATCCAAATCAGGAAAAGAAGTCATCATTAACCATTGCAGACAGAGCCGGAAAACTGATCCATTTAAAGCTCATCTCATAGTCTGCATCATCTTTTCATCAGATTCACTCAGCATTATTGACTTTTGTAATGTTTGATATTTCTCTCAGGAAATCTGTAATGATATAACACTCATTCCAGAGGTTAGTGACAATATTCATACAACAGGGACAAAATTTCCCCAAGATAACAAACATTATTGTACCATAGATATGAATATTGTAAAAGCTTACAGTGCATCCGGGAAGTATTCATAGCGCTTCACTTTTTCCACATTTTTTTATGTTACAGCCTTATTCCAAAGTGGATTCAATTCATTTATTTCCTCAAAATTCTACACTCAAAATCTCATAACAATGTGAAAAAAGATTTTTTTGAAATTTTAGCAAATTTATTAAAAATAAAAAACCTGAAAAATCACATGTACATAAGTATTCACAGTCTTTGCCGTGAAGCTCTAAATTGAGCTCAGGTACATTCTGTTTCCACTGACCATTCTTGAGATGTTTCAGCAGCTTAATTGGAGTTCACCTGTGGTAAATTCAGTTGATTGGACATGATTTGAAAAGGCATACACCTGTCTATATAAGGTCTCAGGGTTGACAGTGCATGTCAAAGCACACACCAAGCATCAAATCAAATTCAAATCAAATCACTTTTATTGTCACATCATCAGCAGCACGTGTGCTATGATGAGTGAAAGGCTTAGGTGCTGGCTCCAGACAGTACAAAATACAGATAGTGCAAATACAAAGACAGTGCAAAATGCAGACAGTGCAAAATACAGACAGTGCAAATACAACGACAGTGCAAAATACAGACGACAATGTAAAGTTGACAGCGATATGTACAATGAATAGGTGTACACATAGTTGTAGGCAGTATTATTTCAAGTATGGATTGTTTAAAGTGCAGTGCATGCTACATATTGATGGTGTGCAGTGAGGGGTATGGAAGAGTCTGTGTGGGGTGTGTTAAGTGTTCATCAGCCTGATAGTCTGGGGGAAGAAGCTTTCCTTCAGCCGGCTGGTGCGTGACCGTATGTTGCGGAACCGTCTGCCTGAGGGTAGCAGAGAGAAAAGTCTATGGCTTGGGTGGCTGGAGTCACTGATAATTCTCTTGGCTTTCCTCATGCACCGCCTGGTGTAGATGTCCTGGAGGGAGGGAAGCTCACCTCCTACTACGCGTCCAGCAGTTCGCACAATCCTATGTAGGCCTTTGCGATTGCTGCTGGTGCTATTTCCATACCAGGTGGTGATACAGCCAGACAGGATGCTCTCCACAGTGCAGGTGTAGAACGAGCGGAGGATGTGGGGGCTCATTCCAAACCTCCTGAGACGCCGGAGGAAGAAGAGGCGTTGTTGTGCCTTCCTCAGCACTGCGTCTGTGTGAGCAGTCCATGTCAAATCCTCGGCGATGTGTACTCCAAGGAACTTGAAAGTGCTGACTCTCTCCACTGGTGTCCCGTTGATGGTGATGGGAGTGTGTTCTCTCTTCTCTCTCCTGAAATCCACCACCAGCTCCTTGGTTTTGCTGATGTTGAGTGAGAGGTGGTTTTCCTCACACCACTGGGTCAGAGTGTACACCTCCTCTCTGTAGGCCGTCTCATCATTATCTGTGATTAGGCCCACCACCGTTGTGTCGTCAGCAAATTTAACGATGACGTTGGAGCTGTGTTTGGCTGTACAGTCATGTGTGTACAGGGAGTACAGGAGTGGGCTGAGAACACAGCCCTGTGGAGCACCAGTGTTAAGGATCAGTGTAGACGAAGTGATGTTGTTCATTCTGAACACCTGGCGTCTGCCTGACAGGAAGTCCAGGATCCAGTTGCACAGCGAGCCATGTAGACCCAGATCCTGGAGCTTCACCACCAGCTTGGCAGGCACTATGGTGTTGAATGCTGAGCTGTAGTCCACAAACAGCATTCTCACATATGTGTTTTTGTTTTCCAGGTGAGACAGAGCAGTGTGCAGGGTGAAAGCAATTGCATCATCAGTGGAGCGGTTATTCCTGTATGCAAATTGCAGAGGGTCAGTGTGAGCAGGCAGTACAGAGCAGATGTGCTTTTTAATCAGCTTCTCAAAGCACTTGCTGAAGATGGGTGTCAGAGCAATCGGACGCCAGTCATTCAAGCATGTGGTTTTAGCTGATTTCGGTATGGGCACAATAGTAGCTGTCTTAAAGCATGTGGGAACCACAGATTGAGAGAGCGAGAGGTTAAAGATGTCCGTGAAAACCCCCGCTAGCTGGTGTGCGCATGCTTTAAGTACACGTCCAGGAATGCCATCTGGGCCCGTAGCTTTCCGGATGTTCACGCGTCGGAAAGCTCTCGTTACTTCCGCTACAGAAACAGAGAGCGTGCTGGCGGTTTCGGCCGTGGAGTGTGTGCGCGCTGTCCTGGGCTTCAAAGCGGGCGTAGAACGAGTTGAGCTCGTCCGGGAGAGACGCAGCAATGTTTACAGTGGCGGGTTTGTTACTCTTAAAGTCCGTGATGTAATTAAGTCCCTGCCACATGCTCCTTGCGTTATTGGTGTTAAATTGACCCTCTACCTTGTCTCTGTATTGACGTTTTGCTGCTTTGATGGTTTTTCTGAGGTTGTAATGTGCTTTTTTTTGTTCCTCAGCATTCCTGGATTTATAGGCGGAAGCTCGCACTGATAGGGCTGTTCGAACTTCGCCATTGATCCATGGTTTTTGGTTGGGGTAGATACATACAGTTTTTGTTGGGACCACGTCTTCTATGCATTTCCTGATGAAGCACGTGACTGTTTCTGCGTACACGTCAATGTCGTCATCACACGCTGCCCGGAACATATCCCAGTCCACGTGATCAAAACAGTCTTGAAGTGTGGAATCCGATTGGTCCGTCCAGCTCTGAAACGTCCTGAGGGTGGGTGGTTCCTGTTTCAGTTTCTGCCTGTAAGCAGGCAAGAGCAGAACAGAAGAGTGATCTGATTTGCCAAACGGTGGGCGGGGGAGGGATTTGTATGCGTCCCGGAACGGGGAATAGCAATGGTCCAAAATCCGGTCCCCACGCGTGTTTGCGGTGATATGTTGATAGTATTTTGGAGCGATTTTCCTTAGATTGGCGTTGTTAAAGTCCCCTGTAACAATAAACGCTGCCTCCGGGTGTGCGGTTTCCTGCTCGCTTATGCTCCCATACAGTTCCCTGAGCGCCTGCTCTGTGTTGGCTTGAGGGTGGATGTAGACAGCCGTAATAATCACAGCTGTGAACTCCCTTGGTAACCAGTAAGGCCGACACCGAAGCATAAGATATTCCAGATCAGGAGAACAAAATGATCTAACTGGGTGTATGTTCCTCTCATCACACCATGAGTTGTTAATAAAGAAACACACACCTCCTCCTTTGCTTTTCCCTGTGAGTTCTTTCATTCTATCCGCGCGGTGCACGGAGAACCCCGAAAGTTCATCAGCTGTTTCTGGTACCTCCGCAGATAGCCAGGTTTCTGTAAGGCAGATAATGCAGCAGTTTCTTGTTTCCCGTTGGAAGGAAATGCGCGCTTGTAGCTCGCAAAGTTTGTTGTCCAGTGACTGAACGTTAGCCAGCAGAATGGTGGGGAGCGGAGGTCGAAATCCACGGCATCTCAGTCTAACGAGGACGCCGGCTCTCTTTCCTCTTTTCCGGCTGCATTTCCTTCGTCGCTTCGGTTGTGTGACCCAGACAAAGGGCTCTGTTACTGTGTTTGTAAACAGAGCGTCGTTAACGAACTCAAAGTCCGGTCTACGATGTGCAACGAGGGAGCCAATTTCCCGAAGTATGTATCTGTCGTAGGTAATGAGAGTGTGTACGTCCCGCACGAAAAACGACAAAAATACAAGTAAAACACACAAAACAGAACAAAGTTTGCTGGGAGCTCGCAACACGGCGGCCATGCTCGGCGCCATCTTGGATGTGGAAGCAGCATGAAGACAAAAGAATTGTCTGTTGACCTCCCAAGGCTGGGGAAGGTTACAGAAAAACTTCTGCTGCTCTGAAAGTTACAATGAGCACAGTGGCCTTCCACATCATCCGTAAGTGGAAGATGTTTGGAACCACCAGGACTCTTCCTAGAGCTGGCCAGCCATCTAAGCTGAGTGATTGGGGGAGAAGGGCCTTAGTCAGGGAGGTGATCAATAACCCAATGGTCCCTCTGTCTGAGCTCCAGCATTCTACTGTGGAGAGAGGAGAACCTTACAGAATGACAACCATCTGTGCATCAATCAAGTACAACCTGTATGGTAGAGTGGCCAGATGGAAGCTACTCATTAGTAAAGGGCACATAGCAGCCCGCCTGGAATTTGCCAAAAGGCATCTGAAACAAAATTCTCTGGTCTGATGAGACTAAAATTTAACTCTTTGGAGTGAATGCCAGGCGTTACGTTTGGAGAAAAACACACCGCACATCACCAGGCTAATACCATCCCTACAGTGATGCATGGTGGTGGCAGCATCCTGCTGTGGGGATGTTTTTCAGCAGCAGGAACTGGAAGACTAGTCAGGATAGAGGGAAAGATGAATTCAGCAATGTACAGAGACATCCTGAATGAAAACCTGCTTCAGAGTGCTCTTGACCTCAGCCTGGGGCGATGGTTCATCTTCCAGCAGGACAATGACCCAAAGCACACTGCCAAAATATCAATGGAGTGGCTTCACAACAACTCGGTGAATGTCCTTGAGTGGCCCAGCCAGAGCCCAGAACTAAATCCTATTGACCATCTCTGAAGAGATCTGAAAATGGCTGTACACCGTCGCTTCCCATCCAACCTGATAGAGCTTGAGAGGTACTGCAAAGAGGAATAGGCAAAAATTCCCAAAGACAGGTGTGCCAAGCTTGTGGCATCATATTCAAAATTACTTGAGGCTGTAATTGCTGCCAAAGGTGCATCAAGAAAGAATTGAGCAAAGGCTGTGAATACTTATGTACATTTTTCAGGTTTTTAATTTTTAATAAATTTGCAACAATTTCAAAAAATCTTTTTTCACATTGTCATTATGGGGTATAGTGTGTAGAATTTTGAGGAAATAAATGAATTTAATCCATTTTGGAATAAGGCTTTAACATAAAAAAATGTGGAAAAAGTGAAGCGCTATGAATACTTTCCGGATGCACATTTAATAATGTTAAAGAGGGTTAATATGTATTATTATAGATTAAAACCCTTACCATTTCGTGAGTGAGTGCATATTCTGTGCTTGTGAAAAGCTGTATTTAAATTTCTGTCGTGTTTCGTCTAGTGCAAACAGCCAAATTGCTTATCACTGCGTATCTTGTCACGAAGCGTGTTGTTAGGACACGCTTGTTGTTACAATGTAACCTGCTCACCTAATGCTTACGTTCGTAATATTTATATAATTTGCTAATTAATAACCTCATTTGGAACTCTGAATCTGCGTCTCATTTCGGAGTCTACTACTGTCCACCGGAGGTCGCATTTCTGAATGAATGAATGAAATACGCGTTTTCCACCAAGGCAACCCGAAATATAATTGGCTAAACTGGCATTGGGCAGGTTAAAATTACCAAAACAAAACAAAGACAGCATTCCGGCACGAAAAACACATTTTCAAGACTTCAGCATTGTTTTTCAGATAAACAAGTATGTTCACTTGGCATGTTTTCTAAATATCTGCAAACATATTATGGTATTTTTATGCTTTAGAAGAGTGAAAAAAGTGTAAAATGACGCGGAGCATTAAAACTGATGAGGAGCAAGCTCATTGGCTGCCGAGGTGACAGCAACCAATCTCCTGCACCATGTAGTTAGTTACGCAGGAGCAGATTAGGTGAACCTATCAGCCTGCGTGCGCAGAGTTTCATTGCAGAAATTTCACTTAAACATGCATGTGGCACTGTAGCTGCTGGACAACACTTTAAATATAATATTTTTCGTTTTGAAATGCTGCAGACATAACAGTATGACTTTTTATGATGTTTATATGATATCTTATGATATGAATTGTATTGTGATTGTAAAAGAAGAGAGTTGGGACTGAAAATACTGTATTCACATTCTTTTCAACAAGGTGGAAGTGGGCACCGGAAACTGTCCATGATTCTTACTGATGCTGAGGGCTACACATTGCGAGGGCTCAAATCTGCTTGGTAAAAAATGTTCTCTATGTGGTTCCAATTTTGGAAGCTCTTTCAGTGGATCGACTACCCTATGATGCTCCTGAATTTTGTAAGATGCCCAAAGCAAACAGTGTGTCATGTGGTCAAAAAATGCCTCTTCAAATGTTGGCCTTATGTAACTTATTGACACACAAATGTTATGTAAGGTGTTTATTAATGTACCAAGCTCAGAAGTTTAGATTCCTCCAAAGAGAGAGATGATATGACAACAGTGAAAGACTCGGACACAGAGAAAAGGTAAGAATAATAAAACATTGTATTGTAACAATTCCACAGAAATATAAAATAAAAACAAAATAAATATACTTATATTTTTCACACTAATATAATGAGCTCAATCTTGTTTACACTTTCTAATAACAATTTTCTTTCCTCTACAGGGTTTTATGGCAGTATCCCTGGTAAGGTAAGTTAATATTATGTTATTCTTATGTTGTTCTATTTGTTAAGAGCTAATATTATATTTTGGTTACTTTTATAAATAATACTAATATACCAATAATAATACTATACTAAAGGTTTGTGAGTGCTAGCTAATAATTTAATATTAATATTGAATGTTTTATCATTCAACATATAATCAAATTTTACTTTCTTGAACTAATTTGCTTTTTTTCATAAAACTTCAAAAATTGCAGAGAATAAACACTCCAATGAAAACAATAAAAATGAAAATATATACATTCACTTAAATCCTTTCAAAATGCCCCAGAAGTCCAGTGCTGGTGATGAACATTCAAAATTACCCTGATAGCAAAAGACCTCTGGGGCAGATCTGCCCTCAAGTTGCCAGCTTATGGGATGAAATTAGTATCAAAATTATTTGTAAATGCACACTCTTTCATCCACGCGCTCCATCAATGTTGCATATGCATTTTCACATCCACAAACGAATGGCTTCAATTCGAGTCTTTGAATTTAAGATTTGCGCAAACATAAACATGTTTGTGAAAACAAATATTATGTTTTGCATTTACACTTCATTTACGTGTGCGAAAAGGACGTTTTGCATTTGCGGATCAGGTGACGCGCGTGCATGTGAATTGACTTTTTGTTTGAATCTATACTGCCGGCTTCGTTTGAATTTTGAGACTTTCTTTTCGTGGTTTTTAAGCTTTTCGGGAATCAAACACAAACAACTTTACATGAAAAAGCCACAGCGTTTTTTTTTTTATGTGTACACATGTACCTACCGATTTGAGAAATATACAATCCTGCGTTACTGGGACATTCCACCGAATGGGTAACATTTGCTTTTGTAATTTCTTAAAATTAAATGTATTTTTTTTATCTTTTTTTAACACTGTATCTAGCAACACACATATTCAAATGTTTGAAATGAATATTGGGCAATCTCAGGCACCTTTGTTTTATTTTTTACAAGGTTGCAAAGTTGGGGAAGGATCCTTTTTTCTGGAGTCCTGTTACCAAACATAAAGTTACTTTTTAAAAGGATGTTTTAAAAAATGTCAACCAATTATTATGTCTTCCACTCACAAAAGTGTTTATCTTTAAGAAATAGTTGGTAAAATGTTTGAATAATTTATATTTGTCACAAAAAATTCACTAAATATGTACACAAGGTGTATTTTAAAAAAAATGCAAAGCCATTTTTTAATTTTACAGGAGACCCAAAAAGCAAGATTAAAAATATTTAAGTCATGTAACTAAGTCAACTATTGGATAAATGATGAACATAACACAGACTAAAAAAAAGTAATTTAACTTAATTTTTTTAGAAAAAAAATAATAATAACAGGAATGAACACCCAGTAACAGGAATGAATATCCAGACACTCTGTGGATGTTCAGCTTGCTCTGGTGATAACTGTGGGTTGTGTGGAGGGGTGACAAGGTGTTTGAGGGCTTCTTTACGCTCTTTGATGCTATGGTACGTCTCTCTCCGTTTTTTGCAGTGTCTACACTTTACTCTCTGAGGTCATTGATCAGTTTCTTCCTGCCTGACTCTAGGTCTTTCCTGTATCTTTCCGATTCATTCATTCATTTTCTTTTCGGCTTAGTCCCTTTATTAATCAGGGGTCATATATATGTTTTACGCAGCGGATTCCCTTCCAGCCGCAACCCAGCACTGGGAACCACCCATCCACACTTTTTCACACTCATACACTACGGCCAATTTAGCTTATTCAATTCCCCATATAGCGCATATGTTGGACTGTGGGGGAAACCGGAGCACCCCGAGGAAACCCACGCCAACACAGGGAGAACATGCAAACTCCACACAGAAATGCCAACTGACCCCGCCGGGGCTCGAACCAGCGACCTTCTTGCTGTGAGGCGATCGTGCTACCCACTGCGCCACTGTGATGCCCTCTTTCCGATTCCTTCTCTAAATATTTCTGTCTCTTCTCTGGGTCTGCATCATGTAATTTATGTTAAAGTCGTTGCTTTTCTGCAGCACTTATAGGTGGATTGGCACTCTGCAAGTTTGGTAAATTGGTAAATATATAATACATGTGATACACTCACCGGCCACTTTATTAGGTACACCTTACTAGTACTAGGTTGGACCCCCTTTTGCCTTCAGAACTGCCTTAATCCTAAGGTACCTTAAAATTAAGGTACTGTAAATATTCCTCAGAGATTTTGGTCCATATTGACATGATAGCATCACGCAGTTGCTGCAGATTTGTCGGCTGCACATCCATGATGCGAATCTCCTGTTCCACCACATCCCAAAGGTGCTCTATTGGATTGACATCTGGTGACTGTGGAGGCCATTTGAGTACAGTGAACTCATTGTCATGTTCAAGAAACCAGTCTGAGATGATTCGCGTCTCTGAACCGTTTATGGATCCATGCTTTCATGTTGTTGATGCCAAATTCTGACCCTACCATCCGAATGTGGCACAGAAATCGAGACTCATCAGACCAGGCAACGTTTCTCCAATCTTCTATTGTCCAGTTTTGGTAAGCCTGTGTGAATTGTAGCCTCAGTTTCCTGTTCTTAGCTGACAGGAGTGGCACCCGGTGTGGTCTTCTGCTGCTGTAGCCCATCCGCCTCAAGGTTGGATGTGTTGTGCGTTCAGAGATGCTCTTCTGCAGACCTCGGTTGTAACGAGTGGTTATTTACTGTTTCCGTTCTATCAGCTGGAACCAGTCTGACCTCTGGCATCATCAAGGCATTTGCGCCCACAGAACTGCCGCTCACTGGATATTTTCTCTTTTTCAGACCATTCTCTGTAAACCCTAGAGATGGTTGTGCATGAAAATCCCAGTAGATCAGCAGTTTCTGAAATACTCAGACCAGCCCGTCTGGCAGCAACAACCATGCCACGTTCAAAGTCACTTAAATCACCTTTCTTCCCCTTTCTGATGCTCTGTTTGAACTGCAGCAGATCGTCTTGGCCATGTCTACATGCCTAAATGCATTGAGTTGTTGCCATGTGATTGGCTGATTAGAAATTTGTGTTAATGAGCAGTTGGACAGGTGTACCTAATAAAGTGGCCGATGAGTGTATATTTACAATATAAGTTATGGTAACTGAAACCTAAAATATTTTTTGCATTATTATATATGCACCAGAGAATGCAACTCACTCCTATTACTATTACTCAGTCCTGTTATGGCTTATATGGGTAACAGGACTGAGTTTTTAGCATATAATTATCAAATACATGCTAAATAACCACATGGCACACATGCTAATAGCATGAGGATATGGAGCAAGTTTTAGTGATTTATCAAACATATGTATTTTTAAAATTAATAAATAACATCTAAAAATAATTTAAGTAACAGGACAGTATGTTGAGATTAACCATCTCTCACACAGTTGAAATATCATCAAATATATTGAAAAGAAAATGAGAAGACTTCCCTTTGGTCTCCCCATTGCCTTTAAAGGATCTGGACGATGCAACTTCCTGTTGAAAATAAGCCTTATGGAATGTTCCAAGTTAATCAGAGGGGTAAATGTGTTAGGGTAACAGTAATGAGTGAAAACCTGGGGACACAACTAAAATGTGTATTTTATCAAAAATGTTATGAATTTTTTTTCCTTTTAAAAATGGGAAATCATTGATTGGATAAAAACTGCATGTAAATGCAAAAAAAATAAATTTTGGAAGGATTTTAAACACAATATATTCTAGCAAATTATAGAAGCAGGGAGTGGGGACATGCAACAACTGCTATTTTTTAGTGTTCTACATAGTTTTTAAAAATTATTTTAATTATATATTCTCAATTTTGCAGTTTGTTAAATTTGAAGACACTTTGATTATTACTAAAATGTATTTTAGAGTTCATTTTCATGCATTTTTATACATTTAATATTCTGGGGACATAAATGTTACCCATTCGGTGGAATGTCCCTACTACACTTGTGTCTGAAAAAGTTGGATTTAAATAAATGTGCAGCATTTTGTAAAAACAGAGTTGTCTTTGTGAATACACATGCTCTGTTTTGTGTACGTGAATCATAATTCGCGCATGTGTGGATCAGGTGGCGCTCATTTGGATTATGAGACTGATTTTACACATTTTCTCGGCAAATCCGCGCGCAAATGTACTAATGCAATTTAACCAGTGACCACTAGATGGCAATCTCAGCATTACAGAGCAGGCCACGTCCACAGTTTTTATGTTTTATAACCTAACGACCTGTAAAAGCCAGCAAAGTCACAAAAGTGGATATCGCGACGCATCAGCTGGATAAATGGCTGTATATGGGTATTCTGACATTCTATGCCTGTGTGAGGTCAACATTTAACCACTGGAAAGTCAAATCTCTTCTCAGGCGCACATTATAACATTTAGTATAGGTTAAAATGGTGATGTCCTATGCTTCCATTTGTCTAGGTCTACTATTGATAAAAGATTTTGAAGAAAGGTTATGAATACTTCACCCTAAGGGAACATCTCTGCCCATACCGATACTTGTAGGAAATATGCTTTATTTGTAATTTTCCTATTTGAATAAAAGCATGCAAACATACTGTGTTGTATTATTCTGGCAATAACTTGTATTACCATGACAACTGTTTGCATTAATAAAGGCTGTTGTTGTGCTTTTCTCCTTATTTATTTATTCTTGTTTTTTAAAATGCCGATAGTATCTATAATTAGATTATCGCTTTGAAAATAACTAAGTTGAAAATTAGAAAAGAATCCATGCTCTGTGGTAATACTGTAAAGTTACACTAATATTGTTTACTTCCGCTTTGCAAACAGGGTCACAATCCTCCACACCAATAAGCACTGTTCTATCACGAACCAATAGAATTCACCCAGTCGTCCATGGTGCACTCTGGATTACTTGGCTGGTGTAGTATTGTTGGACGTTGTTTGATCTTATACCGATTGCTTCGAAACACTTTTGGCTATGGATAATACAAATTTAAATCAGCAAGCTGCATGGGTAAGTGACACCAATATATAGGCTTAACCTAACAAACAGAAAGCAATATGACTGTTAGTTCATTGACGGAAAGTACTATATCCCTTCTTAAGGCTGCATGATTAATATAGGCTAATTAAAACTGATATAAACTTTCCATTAGACAAGTCTTTTTTTAAACATGTATGTTATGTGTAGGACTTCCCCAAGATAACAAGTTATGTAAGTTATGATAAACCTAAAAATAACATTTAATAACATGTTTTCACTCTAATCTCACTTTGTAACAGTCTAACGTTTTTCTGTCATGTGGTTAAAATAAGGCAGAAAATATTAGGCTATTCTATCTAATCTAGAGTGATAAATATTTTTTTAGAATAAGGTTTGTGTGTAATACATGATGGATTTGAGAACACAGATAATCAGTAAAGCCTATATTGTAACGGCTTAAATTATATGTACTTACGATAACACCAGCATATTTTGGTAAAAATAGACAATTGAGGTAAACATGCATAGAACTGTACAGTATGGTTTTATATTTAATATTAAAGACATTAGCCCATTTTAGAATTGTTGTTATTATTACTAAAAATTGCTTTTTAACTGCAATTACATTTGTAACCTTAAAAATAAATTTTCCAGATTACACTTTATGCAAACCTATTTAAACATCTTTGTAGATAATTTTTTACCAATTTTATTAATTAGTGTTTTTTTATTTCCCTTCAGGAATTACTACATCACCACATTCTGGAGAGATTACTTGCACGGCTTACACATGCTCTTCAGCAATCCCAACTTGATATTGACTATCTGGATTTTGTATGTAGGCAGGAGGTTGTATTTCTTGATGCTATAGCACAGCATATATGTGTGTCTCAGGAAGTGACAGAAAAATTAACTGAGCTATATAATGCAATACAGAATCACATACATGCACAATCGTCATGTTCAGGTGGAAAGACAAAGTGAACGTGGGCGTCCAAGGATTATAGTGCCTATAGGACAAATTGCGTATCTACTGGAGATTGGACTCCCTGTGACAACAATTGGGAGTTTCTCGAGCTACACTCTGTAGGACAATGGCAGGGAACAATTTAACAGTTAGAGGACTGTACAGTACCTGCACTGATGCAGAATTCAATCAGCTAGTTGCACAAATAAAAGAAAGGATGCCACTTGCAGGCTATAGACTCATGAAAGGAACACTGAAAGCACAAGGTAATAGGCTCCAGTGGAACAGAGTAAAAGCAGCAATGCACCAGGTAGACAGCCTTGGAATTCTGTCAAGACTGACTCAGCTGGGATGTGTAATCAGGCGAACATATTCAGTGCCATGCCCAAAGTACTTAGTACATATAGACACCAACCATAAGCTGATCAGGTAACCAGCATTATGTTTTATAGCTATAAATGTGAAGCGCGAAATAGATTTCAGTAAGTTTTAATGTATTAACTTCTGTTACAGGTACAATATAGTGATCTTTGCAGGAATTGATGGTTTTTCACGAAAGGTGAGAATACATAACATTAAAGTTATTTCAAGTTTATTATTGCTATAAAAATAAATAAGAGTTTTTAAAGCTTTTCTGTCTTTTTAATAGATCATGTACCTCAGAGCTGCAGACAACAGATCTGACACAACCCTTTCCTTCTTCAGTCAGGCTGTGGAGGAATTTAGATACCCACTGAAGTACAATTATTAAGTCTTTGTTTTATAAGTACGTACAATTTCATTAGTAAATTATAACTTGTGTACAGGCGACGCGGTGGCGCAGTGGGTAGCACGTTCGCCTCACAGCAAGAAGGTTGCTGGTTCGAGCCTCGGCTGGGTCAGTTGACATTTCTGTGTGGAGTTTGCATGTTCTCCCCGTGTTCGCGTGGGTTTCCTCCGGGTGCTCCGGTTTCCCCCACAAGTCCAAAGACATGCGGTATAGGTGAATTGGGTAAGCTAAAATTGTCCGTAGTGTATGTGTGTGAATGAGTGTGTATGAATGTTTCCCAGTGATGGGTTGCAGCTGGAAGGGCATCCGCTGCGTAAAACATATGCTGGATAACTTGGCGGTTCATCCCGCTGTGGCGACCCCAGATTAATAAAGGGACTAAGCCGAAAAGAAAATGAATGAATGAATGAATGAACTTGTGTACAGTAAACGAATACATTTATATGTTTGATATATTATTCTTGACATTTTCCAAAATTGTATAAGCAAATTGTTTTGCTATATGTTACATCATTGTTTAGAGGGCGTGCTGATCAGGGAGGAGAGAATGTGGGTGTGGCTCGTCTGATGTTTACTGTGCGAGGGCCAGACAGTAACTGCTTTATAGCAGGCAAAAGTGTGCACAATAAGAGGCAAGATTGATTAGTAGTTTAAATCTGTAAGACACCCTTAATTACCAGTTGTAAGAAAAAAATAAATAACATCAATGTCTTAGTCTATTTTTTTTTTTTTTTTAAGAATAGAGAGGCTCTGGCGTGATCTCTACCTATCACGTCTTGCACACACTGGAGGAACAGGACATGATGGATCTGAGCAGCACTCTTCACTTGTTTTGCTGTCATTATGCATTTCTGCCTCGATTACAAGCAAATCTTAACATGTTCTGTGAGGGATGGGACAACCATCCATTGAGAACAGAGCAAAACCTTACACCTAACCAACTGTGGGAGGTTGGTCAGATGGAAAATCCCATTGCCAACCCAGAGGTATCAAAGTAGTTACACAAACATATCTTTTTAATAAAAATATTACAGACCAAAATTAACTTTGATTTAATAGTTAAATTATACCATATCAATGTATTTAGTCATAAGCAATAAATGTTTCCCTATTTTTTTCCAGGAGTTGAACATTCCTTACATTGATTGGGAAGACAGTGGAATTAGTGAGGATTCCCACTCCATAGTGCGTGTTCCGGAGTTTGACAGCCCTTTATCCCCCGAACAATTGGACCAGCTGAGAGAACATATTAATCCTCTACAGCCTTCAGAGTCCAATGGAATGGACATTTTTTTGAGCACAGTTCAGTATGTGAATAATTTGCTTACTGAAATTTAGATTTGGTTTTATACTAATTGATTAGCCTGATTGTAATCCAAGTTATGTTTTTACCAGTATATGTGAATTAGTCAATCTTCAAATAAATAACCTTGAGTTGGGTAAACTTTTTATCTTTTTATTTACCATATCACAATGAACATTAGGTCTTCATATCGGACCTCTGGTGCATTACTGCACAAGTCAACTAATGGTCTTGCAATGCAAAGTAAAGTTTAATTGAGCTACAACATTTAAAACCAAAAAGGCGACCAAACCAGAAATCTCAATTTAAATAAAGTATAAAAACATTTTATATATTTGTATAAAACCAATACCTAACAAAATCATTCAACACTATCAGTCTAAAACTACAACTTCCGTCTAGACCTTTTAAGAACATCTACACCAGGCCAAAACCACTCTCCACAGACTGCAGACATACCATCATGTCACCTGTGAGAGCTGAGAGGGAGGTATAGTGATCTGGCAAGCGAAGGCGCTCGTGACAAGTAAATGCCTTCGGCAAATGATTTGGTCCACTGGACTTAACAACATCCACCTTGAGGCAACGTGGCACAATTTCCCAGCCAACCCAGAATTTCAGAAGTTTCCGCACATTGTTGGGTGATGCTAAGACAAAAAGAGAAAACATTTTAGCACAATGTTGTTTAATGTTCAAATCCAATAAATACAAAAATTTAAATAAAGAAACAGCATGGAGTAATACAATATTACCATGTTCAATAAATGCTTTCAAAAAGCCTGTAACAAGATTGCATTTTTCAGGATGCATGTCATCGGTTTCACTGTCTGATTTATGCTGTGGTTGGGGCCACTGGATGGCATCCAGGATCATCTGTAAATATATCAGTATTGAAGTCATGCTACTAAACAGAAGATTTTTGTTTAAAAGGATTTGATTTGTTGCATAATTTACCTGGGGAGTCAATTCAACTTCACTCTCTCTAGGGAACAGCAAGGGTAGCACATCTGGTCTGTGGCAAAAAAGTGGCCAAACTCCAGTGTCCTTCAACGCCTTTTTTAATTGCTTCATTTGGGCATTGACTCGACCAAGGACCTGCAAATTAAAATAATTTGCAGCAATCATGAAATACAAAAAAAAATTGTATACAATTTAAATGCTTCTTTAGAAAAATGTGTTGTCTAAATCGCTATAATAAACTAAATAAAGAATGTATTTTATTTAAAACTTTTGTATTGGTGAAGTTTGATTTAAAAAATAGGGATTCCACACATAAATATTTATATATATATATATATATATATATAAAGTTAAAGTTATTACAGCATGAATAAGAAGCTGTTGGAAGAGCAGCATCTTATTGGTTGTCTTTGTTGGTTCTGCAAAGTAAAACTCCAAACACAGGTTTGTTACTTTTGAGGCCTCTTCCTCAGTCCACTCATCTTTCAGCAGCTGTAAGATACAAGCATGAAGTGCACAGTAGTACTTTATCAATTTGGCAAAGAATAGTCCAAAGTATACTACTGAAGGAGCAGGTTAATAATTTTCTATACTCACTAGACGAATCGTCTCCCTCTGTTCAATGTCTGGGCAGTTCTCTAAACTGAGCTTTGTGGTGGCCATGTCCTTGGGCCCACTTGTCAAAGAATGTACCATTGCCAGGCTTAAGCCAGCCATAGCAGGACCTTGATTGATTAACAAGTGGCCAATCATTCTTCTAGCCATGACAAAAAGTTCACTCTCAACAAGTACTGCTGACGCAGTAGGCAAAAGGTGGTCAGTTTCCCCCTCAAACAAAGTGGTTTCTGCAACATTTCCTGTAATAAATGAAAATTAAAAGTTCATACCAACAGTCTTTGGTGCTTGAAAAAGTCCTACACATTTAATTATTGCTCTTTAAAACTTGCAGTTTGTGAGTTATAGTTGTACAAATTAGACTGTAGGTGATGTTGCATCTGACTGCTTTATCATTGCTTGATAATTGGTACTTCACAATATCAGTTAAACATTAACTATGTAGCTCTTTACTAACAATTGTCAAGGTTGTCATACAGAAAGGTCATAAGATTTAAACTGCCATTAAAAGTGTTTTTTTTTTTTTTAATAAAATAATTGTAACATATTTATAACAGTATAATAATTTTATTCTAAAATATATTTATACAATGGATACTATAAGGGCATTTATTACTATGTTTACATTAAATATACTCATCTACTTTACTGGATGCACGGTGAAAAATTTAGTGACTGCTGCATTAAAAATATAATCTTACCACAGTTCAGTTTAAATCCATGCTTTAATTTAGCAATTGCTGTTGACAAGATATGTCTAGTCACACCAATCCCAATTGCAGCATCTCCTAGAAAAATACAATATGTACACACCCATTACCGAAACAAACCAACAAACAATGATTACATTTTTTTCTGTACTCTTTTGGTTACAAACAAACAAACAAATAATAAATAATGGTTCAAAGTTCATACACAATTTATTATCTCCAGCTTTAAACCTACTCCATTTGTTTGGTGTCAAGATATACACAGTAATTTGTTTTTTAAGGCATGTTTCTAAAACCAGGCATGTGATCAGCCGAGGACAAAAAAGAAGGAAGAAGGCTTTTTAATAGGTTTAATTAATTATAAAATATATTTTTATAAATTGGTATTATCATCTAAATGTCATGACAATTACAGGTATTACATTTCAGGTGCTAAACTGTAGCCCTGAATAAATGAAGACATGAGGACAGATGACTTGCAGAGGATAATAACAAAAGTGCGACCTGGCTTTATTTATAATGTACGTAGAGCGCACGTGGTCGTGACATGCAAATGTGAACGCGGAAAAAGTGCACGCATTCAAAGCAATTTCATAATCTTGCATATTGTCAGTGGCTTCGTCATACGCACACATTATAGGACTACACAATATCATAATACCTGAATGACATCCGGAATGAAGCAGGTAATGCTCCTTCTTGTGCACAATGATGAACAATGAAGGCGCAAACCATCAATCAGGTCTTCTGCTTTGATGACGATGAACCTCACTGAGCCCCCCCCTCCTCAAAAAACTTCGGATTTACGCAAAATACAGGGGTCGCCCCATTGAGCTCGGCAAATACGGAAATCCGTATTTATACGTAAGAATCACATGCCTGTAAAAGCGTATTTAACTATGCGAAACCTGGCTTAATCTAACTCTTCACTATGAAGAGTTAGCAGACATTCTACTCTCTATTGAGAATTGTACTTTCTGGTCCAGTGTTACTTTTTGTCAAAAGACTGTTCAAATGGGACCATCAAAATAAAGTACTACCAAAAATACTATTAATTGCCAAACAACAA
Organism: Danio jaintianensis; assembly: GCA_903798115.1. Lineage (NCBI taxonomy): Eukaryota > Metazoa > Chordata > Actinopteri > Cypriniformes > Danionidae > Danio > Danio jaintianensis. The sequence continues at coordinate 871,241 of CAIGQV010000744.1, read as the reverse complement.
CAGAGCAAGAGTCAGTGATGTCCAATTTGTGGGTGTCTAAACTGCTCATCAGCACGACCATCTATGGGATCATGATATAATACCTTGAATGTGACAGCGGAATGGAGCAGCCCACCGGTTCTTTTCATGGTCTTGTTTGTAGAAAGAAATGAGGGACCTGTCTCGTTCCTCATCGGTATCCCCAGCATCTAGTGACAGCAAAAGTGATGGCTGCCTTTTACCCTTTCTCCCGCAACTGCTCAAAAAAGACCTGAACAGCCTCCTGAAGGTTTTTTACAGTTTTCCATTCTAAAAAGAGAATTAATATATATACTAAATAAAGACTTAATATAAATATTTAACATTTAAACTATAAATACTTATTTTCTCCAATATATTTTATGCCTACAACAATGGACACTCATTGTATGTCAATAAATACAATCCTGTAACATATAATTAACAATTACTTAAAAAATGTTTACACTTGCAATTTATAAATGTACCTTCAGTTGTTGATTTTGAAGAAAGACATGAGGATGGCCCTGATGATGTTGAAGGCCCTGGCTGTTCCATGTCATCTTCCTGCACTGTGTTATTGCAGAATGATCTTACATGAAGAGAGAACATAAGACATTAACCCTCCTATTAACCTAGGGGTAACCTATTAACCCCATTAAATTATTAACTTCTGTAAATGCATGCTTAATCTTTTTTTTTTTTTTTTTTGCTTTAAATTGAATGACTTCCTAGTTTAATAAAGACCCCAAATTAACATGGCAGAA
>CAIGQV010000744.1:782470-800477 GCA_903798115.1 Danio jaintianensis | reverse complement strand
GTCTAGTCTACAGTTCCACTTTTGAACTTCCCTGATGCTTTCTTCTCACTACTTACCTGAATGTCATCTTTGTTACCTGTTTTTTTTTTTTTTGTTCCTTATCTTTTGTGTTCCCCTGGATCGTTACCTGACACCTGCATTCAAGAACTCTCAGATAAGCAAGTCTATCTATAGCCCTTGCACTAACCACTAGGCTATTGCGCTGACTTACTGTACTAATTTAAATTAATACTATTGTAATAATAAATACAGTACTATTAATCATATTTTGATAAAGCTAAATGCCAGGTTTACATAAAATGTTAATGATGCAACTGGTGGTTAGAAATGTATTACCTATTTGAAGTACCTTAAAGAAATGTGATTATAAATTGTAGTGCACAAAAATATGAACAAGAATACATACCTCTCAAATGCAGATCGGCTACGCCCAAGACAGTACCAGTGTGCTGTGTCTTATGCAACCTTTCTGGCTGCTTGAAGATCCTTCAACGGCATCATAGTCCCCAGAAGCTAACTAAAATCAGGAAGTAGAACAAGAGAACATTATGTGTTAACGTTTTAAAAAGTAATAATACTTGACAAAACATTTCTGAGGGCTGCGCGGTGGCGCAGTGGGTAGCATGTTCGCCTCACAGCAAGAAAGTTCGAGCCCCGGCTGGGCCAGTAGGCGTTTCTGTGTGGAGTTTGCATGTTCTCATATAGGTGAATTGGGTAAGCTAAATTGTCCGTAGTGTATGAGTGTGTATGGGTGTTCCCCAGTGATGGGTTGCAGTTGGAAGGGCATCCGCTGCATAAAACATATGCTGGATAAGTTGGCGGTTCATTCCGCTGTGGCGACCCCAGATTAATAAAGGGACTAAGCCGAAAGAAAATGAATATTCTGAAATTGTATTATTAAGGAGTAAATCCAAATGTGCGAATATAAAACCAACTTTACCTCAATTGTGCTGAGTGAAAAGCTTAGGCGCTTGCTCCAAACAGTGCAAAAATACAACGACATACTCCAAAACAGAACAATATACTACTAACAATGTTGACAATAAATACGTACATACCTAGACAAGTACACAGTCAAAATGCTGTACACATAGTTTAACTGTTGGTGGATGATTATTGTAGGCAGTATTGGTAGGACAACAGATACGCAGAACATGTAAATGTGCTATAGATTCTAAGTTTATGCATTATATTGTTTAATGTCTAACTTATATAAAATAACTTGTCATCTTTTCTTCATCAATAAGATTTCGCACGGTGCGCTCTGCACACTAAAGGCACGAAACACGGGAGTTATCAAAAACACGTAGATTTATTAACATAACACTCACTGGTAAATGGAGACACGGAAAGACGGAGACACTGCATGTAGACAATACACCATGGCAATACAATACTGGACAAAGGAGGAACTAAACTAAGGGGTATATATACACATGAGGGATAATGAAACACAGCTGAAAATAATCAACAGGAAACGGCGGGAAAACAGAACAAAGGGATCACATGATGACAACATGGAATAGACACCTGACAAAGATAAATTGATGGCTGGATGTAGATGGTCTTGTCCTTGGAAAGTTTGCAAAAGACACCACCATCAAGAGTTCGACCAGGCTCCAACACCGGCTTAATCAACTTTGTGTAGGTGACTATCATTATTGTGATCCTAAGGAAATTTAAGTTTAGACTTATGATTCATTCATTCATTTTCTTTTCGGCTTAGTCCCTTTATTATTCTGGGGTCGCCACAGCGGAATAAACCGCCAACTTATCCAGCATATGTTTTACGCAGCGGATGCCCTTCCAGCTGCAACTAGACTTATGATTATACCACTGAAATGTATACTTTTATTGTGTTCAGACTGCTCTATTTAATAAATTCATTAACACATACTCAAATTATCAGATACACTAGATAACTAGAGTAAGACAGGGACTAGATAACTAGAGACTAGTGAACACTAGCTGGTATATGTTCAGTAGATAATAGCTTACTCCGTTCTGTTCTTCAGTTTTGTTGTAAATAGGGTCCTCAGGTGTTGCAGGACCTCCTCTGCAGTCCACTCGTTTTGAAACTGGACTGCAGACACTATATAACCTTCCTCTGCCAGGAATGTTTTTGTGGTAGATCGTGGAACCACACAGTCTCTGGGAGATAAAAGAAGGCAGACATCCCGGAGGAAGGGGACATTTTCTGTTGTCCTTTTCCCATACCAAAATAAACAGAAATGGTTTTTTATTGTATTTACATACATTCATTCATTTTCCTTCGGCTTATACACTTTATACATCAGGGGTCGCCACAGCGGAATGAACCACCAACTACTCCAGCATATTTTTTACACAGCGGATGCTCTTTCCAGCTGCAACCCAGTACTGGGAAACACCCATACACTCTTAGATTCACACTCATACACTACGGTCAATTTAGTTTATTCAATTCACTTGTTCCGCATGTCTTTGGACTGTGGGGGAAACGAGCACCCGGAGGAAACCCACACGAACACGGGGAGAACATGCAAACTCCACACAGAAATGCTAACCACTGAGCCACCGTGTTGCCCCATTGGTTAACATAAAAGTGATTATTTATATATATATATGTGTATGTATGCGTGTGGGCAGCACGGTGGCACAGTGGGTAGCACAATCGCCTCACAACAAGAAGGTCGCTGGTTCGAGCCCCAGCTGGGCCAGTTGGCGTTTCTGTGTGGAGTTTGCATGTTCTCCCCATGTTTGCGTGGGTTTCCTCCGGGTGCTCCGGTTTCCCCCACAGTTCAAAGACATGCACTACAGGTGAATTGGGTAAGCTAAATTGTCCGTAGTGTATGTGTGTGAATGTTTCCCAGTGATGGGTTGCAGATGGAAGGGCATCCGCTGCATAAAACATATGCTGGATAAGTTGGTGGTTCATTCCGCTGTGGCGACCCCAGATTAATAAAGGGACTAAGCCGAAAAGAAAATGAATGAATGAATGTATGCGTGTCACGGTCACTAAGTAGAGTACCCTTCAGACACACTCTACACATCATATCTGCCACTGAACCGGACTACACCTCTGCAGTCTGCACTTCAAATACAGTACACTGCACAGAGGTTAAAATGACTGTTACAATATAATAATGAAATAAAGACCAGTAGGAAGCTAAACTGTTCACAGTCTACTATTATAATGAATGGAAATTGTAGCCACGGCTGGGTAACTGGTAACGTGTTTGTGAAATAGGCCTATTCCATTATTTTTCATTTCTGTCTATAAAATACGAACATCTATTTTATCACAGCTTTTTCAATGGAGTTTCAGCGCTCAACTGCTCCTCTTGACGGCGATTATTTTTAAACAGCCTCTTATATTGTCTATTTAAGTGACTGTCGTTTTATTAAATTACCGATGCTGTAAAAGGAACCTTATGAAATTGAAAATAATAGTCACATCAAGTTTACCGGAAGTAACGTTATATCAGTGACTGAACAACCTCGGTTGGCCTAACTGCATATCTTACCACTGTAAAGTATAACATAAATCACATTAAGCGATTAAATGTTATAACGTTAGTGTATAATATATTCCATTAATGAATTTAAAAATGGAATAACATAACTTGCCTGTTCCGTGACACATTCACAGACCCTCGTCTGGCTGATCCACAAAAATTTCTGGAAAAATCAAATGCAGGCCTGCAAAGATTACTGGTAACGTTAGAATTAAAAAGTCTTTGGACCTCATTTGGTGGTCTTTGACCGAGTGCTTGGTCTATACTTTCAAGCACAGCTGGACTTGAAAGTAAATGGTTAATTAATTGTCTGGCTGTGTCAGACATCTCGTCACAGTCAGTTTATTATTATTTTTAAATATTCGCGCACATTTTTCTCTCTCTCGGTCTCTCTCGCGTACCAGCACTCGGCCTCTCTCAGATGTACTCGGTCTCTCTCGCGCGCACATTCGGTCTCTCTCTCGCGCGAACTTGGTCTCTCTGCGTTCGCTTGACTTTTGTCCACTCCGGCGCCTCATACTTCCACGTCTGGTGTGAACACCGCATAAGTCTTGTCCTGTCCTAGTTTCGTGTATTGTTTGACATCTTACCTGTGATCTGCGCAGTCATCCTGCTGTTTGAGGCCAGCCTCTTCCTCCGTGCTTGCCAGCTCCAGCACCCGCTGCGCTACAGGGGTTATCTCCTCGCCCTGCTCCTTCAGCCATCCTCGCCACAGGTCCCAAGGGTAAAGTTTCCTTCGCCTTTATCCAGTCTGTGTTCCCCCAGTGATGGCCAGCGAACGGCAGTTGTCCAAGTCATCTTTGATCTTTATGAATAAAGTATTATTAGTGGCATTCTCTGTTCTGCGTTTTTCTGTCCAGCCATGTGCATGTGTTTATCTAATTCATAATAAATATGAACAGTACACACATATATTATGCCAAAGCAAACTTATTATTGTGAATTTATCACAATAAATTTTTTGCCCGGCACTTTTAACCCTTTCATTGACAGAAACTGACAGTAGTGATGTGTAAAAGTTTTATGTTTATTGTTGAAATTAAATTTCATCCTAATATTTTTAAAATATAACGTGAACAGGAAGTGTTCGTGGAACAACAGTTTTGCATGGGAATGCGAAGATAACGCAAAACAAATTTGCGAAGGAAGACTAAACATCTTCCAAGATAACGCGAGGTAACGCAAAAAACTATATTTTCCTTCCACCCAGTTTTTTTTTTCTCCCACCCATGTTTTTGGGTCTCCATAGAGATCCATGACCTCTCAAAGAAGAAAAAAAGGCTAGTAAAGGTAAAGAATAAAACCAGCAATTTTTGGGGAATGTGACGCTCTACATCCTGGTGACCTGATCTATAGCCAAACTTTCATTAAAACTTTGTGGCACACTTCGGAGACAACGTTATGGCAACTGGCAATGCATGCCTAGCAGCAAAGGACTAAAGGCTATTGACCAATCAGCAGAAAAGGGGGCATCTCATGCACGCCCACAGGTTGAAATTTCGTTATTTTGGTGCAGTTTTTTGACTCATTATTTCGTTTTTGTTTTGTTCGTTTTAATTTTCCGTTTTAAGTTAAGAACAGGATGAGCTTTTGTTTTTTGTGCCTACACAATAAACAGAAAAATGAAATATTTACTGTTTTGTGGTGTTTGGTTTTCCAGAATAAATGGAATAATCGAATGATCAGATGATACACGGACCATAATCCCACACAAAATTCCATACTCGTTTGTTGCATGCTGTCCACATATGTGGACATTCATTCATTCATTCATTTTCTTTTCGGCTTAGTCCCTTTATTAATCTGGGGTCACCACAGTGGAATGAACCACCTACTTATCTAGCATATGTTTAACGCAGCGGTTGCCCTTCCAGCTGCAACCCATCACTGGGAAACATCCATACACACTCATTCACACACATACACTACGCACAATTTAGCTTACCCAATTCACCTATAGCGCATGTTTTTGGACTTGTGGGGGAAACCGGAGCACCCGGTGGAAACCCACGTCAACACGGGGAGAACATGCAAACTCCACACAGAAATGCCAACTGACCCAGCCGAGGCTCGAACCAGCGACCTTCTTGCTGTGAGTCTTTTCACTAGCGGATGAGTGCAGAAAAAAGTGGAAGTCTCTTAGAGACACGTTTAGAAAAGAAAGGAAGAAAGAGGCAGAGAGGAAAAGGAGTGGAGCAGGAGCAAGCAGTGTGCGGCCATGGGGGTACAGTGGGGTCATAGGCTTCCTCAACCCCTTCCTAGAAGAAAGAGCGACCAGCTGTAATATGGTAGGAAAGCCCTAAACTCAGAGCATAGAGATGATGACAAGGCAAACAACAAGGCAGCAGCGCAGACCACACACACAAACAAAATTTAGAAAGCCAGATCAGCGAGCCAGGACCATCAAGTCCAACAGAGTCCAGCATTCAGGCTATTCAGGCAGGAGCATCAAGCTTGACAAGCCAGAGTGTAAGTGCAAAAGAGAAAGAGAGCAGCACAGAACAGTGCAGAATTCGAGGAAAGAATCATGTCAACTTTGGAGGCTATATCGAGGAAGACTATTGCTCCTCAGGAGGACAGTAACACTTTATTTCTTAAAAGCATCTTGGATGACATTAAGTCCCTGTCAATTAGAACCAGGCAGGACTTAACATTTAAAATTCATCAGCTTATATATGAAGCTAAATGTATGGAGACTGATATGACTGATACCTGGGGAGAAAGAAACGGGGGGCAGCTGACAAGTCTGTGAGGGGTGTTTGTAAGCTTATTTCCCTCGCAGCCTTGTCAGCTGCACATACACAGAAAGGTTTATTTGTTTTCCAGGTGCTTAAAATTATTCTTAAAGTATTTGTTCTAAGTGTTCTTTCAAGTTTGTTATACATGTTAAAAGTTTGATAAGATTTTTCTGTTTTGAGGTTACTTGGCAATAAATAAATTGTCTACATTTCTTGGTTAAATGTGTTTTTTATTATTTCAAATGAGCCATATTCTACCATATCATTTTGAAATAATGTAGAAGACCAAGGTGATAAAGCATGTGCACAAAATGTACTAAAAGTGCTCATTTTTTGATGCACTATATATATATATATATATATAATTACAATATTTTTGTGTACTTAAGATAATCTTAACCCTTGACTTGTTATAAAGCTTTTGAAGTAAGCTGAAAACCATATTTGTTACTATGGAAGTCAATGGTTACAGGTTTCCACTATTCTCTAATATATATTATTTTGTGTTCAACAGAAAAAAAAAACTGATTTAGAACAATTAAAGGCTCAGTAAATGATGACAGATTTTTTTATTTAGGAGTGAACTATCCCATTAAGAACATCGAAGTGTTCATAGACACCATGACTATGAAATGTGCTTTTAACATACTATCTTAAAAAAAAATAAATCATTTAAAATGAATTTGTGGCTCTTACAAGAGCCGTTAAAGCCATTGCTTATGCCACAGGTTGCCAGGGGACAGCTCCATCTGTGGAGAAATATGATGTGAATGTCTCCAGGACACGGATGGCCTCCCATGTGGCATTGTTGCTGCCCACTCGGGTGACCTCCTGTAGGCCAGCAGCATCTCCATCAGCAGCTGATGGTAGGGGGACACAGGTAGCCTTTGCACACGCATCCACGTTGGCAGGGCTGATCTCAATGGTTCCTTCTGTAAATACGCCACTGAGCTGTGAGAATACCAAAGGTATTCTCAACAATCAGCCTTGCACGTGACAGCCTGTAATTGAAAATTCTTTGCCTGCCTGAAAGATTGTGTCCTGGAAATGGGCGCATGAGGTCTCGGCAGAGTGGAAAGGCCTCATCAGCAACAAACACATGTGGCTGTGGCCCCAAATGCTCTGCACCTGGCAGCAGAGCATGCTGTGGCAGACCAAGGGGCCTATTTCGGAGTGCCTGGCCAAAGGTGGAATTGGCTAGTACACCGCCATCACTCATCCTCCCATAACTGCCCACATCTACTACTCGGAAGCGGTACTGTGAATCAACCACAGCGAGGAGCACAACCGAGTAAGACCCCTTGTAGTTGTAGAACAGGGACCCTGAGTTGTCAGGAGATGTTCCACCAATGGAGAAGTTCCACCAATGGAGAAAGTCAGCGGAGATGTTTCGCCAGTCCTCAGTGGTGGGGACTGACATCACCTCTTGTGCCAAGGTGACCCATATTGCTCTGGTGATCGCTCCAACAATCCCTGCCACTGTGCTCACTCCCACACTATAGCTGAAATCTATGGTGCGGTAGGAGTCTCCTGTGGCCAAGAATCTGCAAAAACAACAGCTAATAATTAAGAACAAACAAAACAATCTATTATGGTAAGAAATACTGTGGCCTACTTGCATGCAAATTTGAGGTGCTTGCACTTGTGTAATATGTTCTTATCTATATTAATCTTGCCATTAAATAGCCATACGTTGCCGATGTGGCAAAAAAGATAATAATATAATGTATATTACTATAAAAAGGACAAAGATAGGTTTTAAACCTAAATAGTCAAAATTCACTTTTAATATTTTTTTTATCTTCAGATTAATTGATGTTTGTAGCTGATCATTCTTATAATTTATTGTTTTATGCTTTAAGTAAAAGATTCTTAATACTTAGTCCACAACTGAAAAAAAAATTGTGTATATATATATATATATAATAAAAAAGCAAATAGCCATATAACAATAAGAAAAACATTTGAACTGAAATTACAAACTAAATTTTTACTTAAATTAAACAAAATAAATTATTAACTCACCGAAGACAAATTGCGAGGCACTTAGCCGGCTCAATAGATCGCCGGTAATTGGTGTCCTGTCTCGCAATTTGCGGTCCCACTTTAGAGAGCAGGCTGTCAAACTGCTCTCTATCCAGCCTGAAGTACCGCTGGAACCTGCCCTCATCCAGCCGCAGTTCCTGCACCAGCCGGTGAAATTCCCCAAGCTGATGACGGGCTTGGAGAATCTCATGCACCCACATTGATCTCCGACGTCTTCTCCTCCGCAGGTAGAGCAAAGCCACACAACACGCAACAACTTGATCTTCCATAGTGAAATGTATTTGATAAAAATGCGTGCGATATTATTTAAATGCAACATTTTCCCGCTAGAAAGCATGTTTTTTTGCGGGAATGCAAGCGATTTGCTGTTATACAGGAACGGCCCCTTTAAATACAAGATGTTTTTATAAACAATGTAGTGAATTTTGACGCTCTCGCCACTGAGCTGTGAATGCAGACAGCGTTGTCGCCAAGGCGGCCAGAGCGACCTTTGACGCTCTCGCCGTGTTCGGTGTGAACGTACAGTAAGGATGAAGTTATAATACTTTGTTACAATTAGCAATGAATGTTTTCCATGATTTACCTGTATTGCTAAAAAGTTTTCACATATGTGATACTACTGTTATTGTTCCTACAATATGTTTTATATTATGGGATATGTTGTAATATCATTTTTTCTTAGTTGTTCTCCATTGCACTATTACTGATTACCAACACACTATTACTGATTCAGTTGGTCTAATTCTCCAAGCCATTAATATAGTTCTCAAAACATTAATACATTTCTCAAAACTCTAAACATAATACACATTTTCACACAACTTCCAATTTTCTCAAACATTTTCTGCAAAACTCTAAACAAAAAAGCCCTAATTTTGCACAAGTTTAACCACGTTCTCACAACACGATCAACACACAATTATGCATGTGTTACCACTTCGCAACAAAACTGATGATGCAACAGCATCATATTTTTATATTTGTGTGAAACCTCTAAATAGATATTTATGTTGTCATATTTGTTAAATGTTTGTTTATTAACTAACAGGTTACAAAATGAGACACATAATACAATTTGACTGCACTGTTGCACGATGTCCACATACATTAACAGTTTAAAATATATATAAAAATTTATATATATATATATATATATATATATATATATATATATATATATATATATATATATATATATATATACAGTCGTGGCCAAAGGTTTTGAGAATTACATAAATATTGGAAATTGGAAAAGTTGCTGCTTAAGATTTTATAATAGCAATTTGCATATATTCCTGAATGTTATGAAGAGTGATCAGATGAATTGCATAGTCCTTCTTTGCCATGAAAATGAACTTAATCCTGAAAAAACTTTCCACTGCATTTCATTGCTGTCATTAAAGGACCTACTGAGATCATTTCAGTAATTGTCTTGTTAACTCAGGTGAGAATGTTGACGAGCACAAGGCTGGAGATTATTATGTGTTAGGCTGATTGGGTTAGAATGGCAGACCTGACATGTTAAAAGGAGGGTGATGCTTGAAATCATTGTTCTTACATTGTTAACCATGGTGACATGCAAAGAAATGAGTGCAGCCATCATTGCGTTGCATAAAAATGGCTTCACAGGCAAGGATATTGTGGCTACTAAGATTGCACCTAAATCAACAATTTATAGGATCAACAAGAACTTCAAGGAAAGAGGTTCAATTCATGTTAAGAAGGCTTCAGGGCGTCCAAGAAAGTCCAGTAAGCGACAGGATCGTCTCCTAAAGAGGATTCAGCTGCGGCATCAGAGTGCCACCAGTACAGAGCTTGCTCAGGAATGGCAGCAGGCAGGTGTGAGCGAATCTGCACGCACAGTGAGGCGAAGACTTTTGGAAGATGGCCTGGTGTCAAGAAGGGCAGCAAAGAAGCCACTTCTCTCCAAAAAAAAAACATCAGGGACAGATTGATCTTCTGCAAAAAGTATGGCGAATGGACTGCTGAGGACTGGGGCAAAGTCATATTCTCAGATGAAGCCCCTTTCCGATTGTTTGGGGCATCTGGAAAAAGGCTTGTCCGGAGAAGAAAAGGTGAGCACTAGCTCACTCACAATTTTGCCCAAAAACACAGCCATGAATAAAGAATGGTACCAAAACACCCTCCAACAGCAACTTCTTCCAACAATCCAACAACAGTTTGATGAAGAACAATGCATTTTCCAGCATGATGGAGCACCGTGCCATAAGGCAAAAAGTGATATCTAAGTGGCTCAGGGACCAAAACGTTCAAATTTTGGGTCCATGGCCTGGAAACTCCCCAGATCTTAATACCATTGAGAACTTGTGGTCAATCCTCAAGAGGCGGGTGGACAAACAAAAACCCACTAATTCTAACAAACTCCAAGAAGTGATTATAAAAGAATGGGTTGCTATCAGTCAGGATTTGGCCCAGAAGTTGATTGAGAGCATGCCCAGTCGAATTGCAGAGGTCCTGAAAAAGAAGGGCCAACACTGCAAATACTGACTCTTTGCATAAATGTCATGTAATTGTCGATAAAAGCCTTTGAAACGTATGAAGTGCTTGTAATTATATTTTAGTACATCACTGAAACAAAAATCTAAAAGCAGTTTAGCAGCAAACTTTGTGAAAACTAATATTTGTGTCATTCTCAAAACTTTTGGTTACGACTGTATATAAACACTACAGTTTGGGGGTTTTTTTCAAGCCAAGAGAAGTTTGTAATTTCTTGAGTCATGACAACATGTATTGAGGTAGAATAACTATATTGTTCTCTGCTTTTGCTTTGTCCTCAAGGATTCACACTCTCCAGATGTGGAGAGACATCACAAGAAAAATAAGAAAAATATGTCTTGAGATGTGTGTAATTCAGTAGATCACAAATGAACCTGTTGATTTCAGACATTCTGAGCATGAATTATGTTTTGTTCTCTCCTATGTTTTTTTGCTTCTTTTTTTTTATAATTAATCTTATGCTTCAAGAACTTTACAATTATTTGTTAGTCACATTTGTCAGATTTCTAAAAATATTTGCAATTCTTGGCATTTGGGCTCACTGGTGGAGTTGGACCAGGAGACCCACTAAGCCCAGAGGTGGAGCTGCACATAGAGCAGTTGTAGTTGCAAACACAATCCAGAGAGCAAAAAAGCAGCAGGAGGTAATGTCATTAAACACTTTTTTTATGAATTACATTCTGATATTCTTTAACTTTCCTCCATAAATTATGGAAAACTACCTTTTATCAATATGGGCAAATCATGGAAAATATTCACTGCTAATTGTACTATATACAGTTGAAGTTGAATTATTAGTCCTCCTGTTAAATTTGAATTCTTTTATATTTTTTTAACCAATTTCTCTTTTTTTAACACGTTTCTAAACATAACGTCTGGGGCCTTCAGCACATGGCTGTCACTGTCAGCCATCTTAATGCATGCTATTAATTTGAAAAATTGTTGTGGCCGACGCATGTTCAACGTGCAAAGAAATATGGATAAGACCAAGGAAAGACTTTTAGATGAAAAGTTTAAAATTGCTTCCCATTTTTGTGTAAAGTCTGTGTCTCCATATCCAAACGAAGGAAAATTTTTTAATCCTTAACCCTCTGGAAATCATATTCTCCCTCCAATAATCAGATAACGTAACCGTGTGTACGTTTAAGTTCTTTCTCCGACTGTTTTTTAAGATCATTAAGCAAGATCTATATGCAAAAACGTAAAATTGTCGTTTCCTCATGGGATCAGGCTGTAATGTCTGATGCATTTAGCACATGACTTATTATTGTCAGCCATCTTATATTAATTATGTCATTATGCAACAAATATTTGAAATGCAAATACACTGAGCCCAGAGGTGGAGCTGCACCAGGAGACCCACTGAGCTCAGAAGTGGAGCTGCGTATTTAGCAATTGCAGTCGCAAACATACTGTTGAAAAAATAGAAGCAAGTTACACAATCAGACTCGTAATGTAATTTAACTGCACTGTTGGATGATGTCAACATACATTTACAGCTGGTTTTGTTAAAAAGTTTACTCAAAAAATTAGTATATAAAATACATATTCATCGTACTCACTGCACATACTATTTTTGTTTAACGTCAGTTGATCTCCTTGTATGAAATGTTTTCACAATGTCTGGGGCATTTAGCACATGGCTGTCACTGTCAGCATCTTCTATTAATGATGTCATCGTGGAACAACTTTATGAAATGCGAGATCGTAATCACAGCTTCTATATGTACTATAATAACATCACAAAACAAACCATTCATTCATTCATTTTCTTTTCGGCTTAGTCCCTTTATTAATCTGGGGTCGCCACAGCGGGATGAACCGCCAACTTATCCAGCATATGTTTTACGCAGCGGATGCCCTTCCAGCTGCAACCCATCACTGGGAAACATTCATACACACTCATACACACACATACACTACGGACAATTTTAGCTCACCCAATTCACCTATACCGCATGTCTTTGGACTTGTGGGGGAAACCGGAGCACCCGGAGGAAACCCACGCGAACACGGGGAGAACATGCAAACTCCACACAGAAATGCCAACTGACCCAGCCGAGGCTCGAACCAGCGACCTTCTTGCTGTGAGGCGAACGTGCTACCCACTGCGCCACCGCGTCGCCCCACAAAACAAACCATTCTTTAAAAATGTTTTTTAAGCCTGAATTTAAGACTACTGAAAAGAAATGTCAAATTTATAATGGAATAGGGAAATATTTTCAATTCTTAGCTTGAAATTGTCTGAATTTTATTCAAACTTTAGTTGTTTTAGATATGTCCAGTTTTTTGTTTTTGTATGTTTTTGTTTTTGAAAGGGAAACCCACCACCAATATAGATTTTTAGAAATCTTTTATGTCAATGGCACATCTTTTGAAAGAGTTCCAAAAGTCACAGAAGATGACAGTTACATTTTTTCCCTCCACTGATTATAATAGTAAACCACATAAAATACTCCAATCATTTTATTCATTATGATAGCAAAAATCACTAGCATAGCCAAAAAGAAAGTCTAGTTGTGCCTCATAAAAACTATCTGTGCTAAATATTTATTGTCAGATTTAAAAAAAAATATTTGCAATTCTTGGCTTAGGCTTACTGATTGAGCTGCACCAGGAGACCCACTGAGCCCAGAGGTGAAGGTAAGATCATTAAGCACTTATTTATGAATTACTCTTTGATGTTCTTTTATGCATGAATTATGGAAAATGTTACCTAAATATATAATATATATATAATGCTCTCAATTCGTCTCTGTCACAATTAATAAATCAAGTAACAGGCCAAAAGCATTATTTAATACAATAAATAAACTAACTAACCCCCCACCTCAGGATGCCTTAGCCTCAACTGGGTTCTGCTGCTCCTTTTTGGATTACTTGCTTGATAAGACTAATGCTGTCCACCAATGTTTCCCTACTGATACTGAGCTCAGCCATCCACCAAATCTATCCAGTCAGTCTCTGACTTGTTTCTCCCTGATGACCCCATATTCTGTCTCTAAGCTAATCTTGAAATCCAACTCTTCATCATGTCATCTTGATCCTGCTCCTATGTCTCTCCTGAAACTTTGTCACTCTGTCATCTCTACCCCTATCTCTCACTTTATCAATGCATCTCTTACCTCCGCTTCATTTCCTCTGCCACTAAAAACTGCTGCTGTCATACCTGTGCTTAAGAAACCCAACCTTGACCCCTCAGTTCTATCTAATTATCATCCCACTTCTAACTTACCCTACATATCTAAATTACTGGAAAGTACTGTTGCTGGCTCTCACATTAAAACATCTACTTCTGTCAAAAATTTAGGTGTAATCTTTGACTCCATACTCTCTTTTTCAGTCTCACATTAAATCTGTTATTAAATCTGCATTCTTTCACCTACGTTGTATTGCCCAACTGCGTCCTTTCATCAGTAGCAAGGATGCTGAGACTGTCGTCCATGCTTTTGTCTCATCACGCATTGATTACTGTAACGCCCTTTTCATTGGTCTGCCTGCCAGCCTCATCTCCAGATTACAATATATTCAAAACTCTGCGGCTAGAACACTACATGACTTGATTTTGTGTCTTTAAATCGTTGTGGTGTTCACACTACGAGACACTACGTAAATGATCCACAATAGGGGGGTCACACACTACATGATCTGACAACAACTTGTTCCCCAACAGCTCAGTCAAGCTACCAAACCACAGCCAATGAAATGTTATGAGGGAGGAGCCGGCAGAAAAAGCTGAACACTATTGACTGCTTGTCTGCTGATGACATCACTGACAGCGTTTCAAGCTTTCAAGAGAGCGTTTAAAAACATTGTCAGTCAGCTGATGCATCAGCGGATCAATCGCTCATCTGCAAGGTTCAAGATGTGGCTTTAACACTAAAACTACCGAGGCAGTCAGAGAGTTTTTAATTTTTGTAATTTAATAACTCTTTGAAATAAAACTGACATATCTATAATACCCTGACGTTTCCTAAATATCTGTGTATTTCTTTCCAACATTGTAATTTTTTTAAATTACAGAACAGAAAAGAACTGAGTATTTCTACCTTTATTTACCATATAGGTCAAAATGACTGCATGCCTGTCTGCTTTTTTAAATATGCGTGCCTTTTTTGCCTAGCAACTTCCTGCTAAGATAAACATAACTTTCTGATAGCAAAAACATAAATTTACTTCAGATATATCTTTCAAAACAGCATATTCTGTGCCGCAAAATAGCTCTGAAAGTGAAAATGAAAGCGAGGCCCAGACCTTTGTGGATTTTCTGTCTTACTGTCTTAACTTAATATTTATTATAGGTTGTATTACCAAAAAGATAATATTTTTAGGGTAATGGTGTCATAAAATATGATGAGAGACATTCAAAGCTTAATTTTAATATTTTAAGCTTTGAATGTAAATATGCCGTGACAATATGTCTTATATGAGAACGGTCAGAATGAATGCTATGGTAATATTAATAGCAAAGACTATAGAATACACTTAAAGGGACTTTGCTAATAGTTATAGAATTCTAGTTCCACTGTTAATATAGCCTACTCTCATGTCTGTGTTAACGCAGAATGAAGCGAGTGCATCGATGCCCATTCTGTCCAATCACAGACGTTTCTGTTGAGCTCCTGAGCACAATGGCCATTCAGCTCATGCTGATATGCTCTCATTGCCTGCAGCTCGTCACTACATCTGACCACACGTGGGGTCGAGTCGGCCGACTGCTCTGGAATATTCAGCATGCTAGATATTGGATTTTCCGTCAGCGAGCGTCTTTGATGGGTTGTTCAGTAGTTCACACATAAAGACTGCCGAGCACCTGCAGATTTTTCCCCGATCACAGCCCGATCTGTCGGCGAGCTCTTTAACTTCCAAATCGGGCTCCAAATCCTGTAGTGTGAACTAGGCTTTAAATGCGCTCCCAATATGCGCGCAAGACGCGCCCCCCCTCGATTGGAATTAACGAACTTGATTCGATATGTGAAAAAGATGCGATATGTGAAAGGCCCATAAGCAGCTACACTTCTTTTCACATTCAGAAGATACCTTCACTCCCGATCCTGCACAAAAATCCAATTTAGTCTGTTTAGGCTGAGTCGGACCGCCGTGTTTTTGGGCACCGGTGTCATCCTTGGTGACGAGTATTGTCCTAGAATGCCTTCTGTTCAAGTGCTTGAACAAGTTTCTGGTCGAGTTAAAAGCAGTCGAAAGTTCTTTAGAGACTGGACATAGACTGCATTTCACAGCAATATTTTTGTTTTTACACTCAATGAAATCAAAGCAATGTCTGTATTTCCACTTGAAGAAGCAACCACTCAAGACAGCAGCCATTTCAGCTTGCGTTCTCCAGCAATTAAAAAAAAGCACATGTTTATTAACCGACGTTGCAGCAGAAAACGTGATTTAAAAGAAGCATTTTTTTCTTCTAAAAACTATATTTGTAAGGTAAGTAACGCAATTACAATTACGACTTTAGTAACTGTAATCAGATTACGCAAATTCAAAATGTAATGCGTTACATTACTGCCTTCCCCAAAAATGTAATTAGATTACAGTCTCTGTTCCAGCCAGTTTTGTCAGTGTCGCTGTTAATTAACAGTATTTTGAGCATAATGTTCTTGAGGTATGATTGAAAAGTTGACTTTTTTTCTTTAAAATTTTGACCTGTACAGAGCATTTGTAAAGTATACAAATTGTAGGTTAATTGTGTGTTATAGCATTGTTAGTTTTGCTATAGGTGAGACGAATAAACTAATGTTAGTGATTTTTCATAGATAGTGATATTTTCACAATGGTCTCCAATAATTAGCTACACAGTGATTTACTTATTTAAGAGCCTATCTTTCTGTTCTACCTTCCAGGGTGATTATTTTAACCCTTTTTCAGAGCCAGAGCCCTTTATTAGCACATTTAGGATAGCATTGTAAGATTACCATCTTAATTATAGTGTAATTGTTTTTTTGTTTTTTTTACTGACTTACTGATATGAGACAAGGCCATGTGGAAATGTAAGTATTGCATTTTTGACTCCGCATCAAGAAAAAAACATAAAGAAGCCAAAGAAATGTGAAATCAACTTTCTGCCAAGCTTTCCAGAAGGACATAATGATGACAGCCTTTAATCGGTTCGAAAAGAAATTCAGCACGAAATGAAGATGAGAAAACCCAATTCATCCCTTCTAGCACAAAAGATGAACCTAACATTTGCACCTAGGCGGAAAGAGATTGTTGAGTCCACACCTGAAATCAGTGATGTGCTTGAACATTGGCCTGCCCTCTTCCGTGAGCCTCAGGTAAGTCACCTTTCAATGCATTAAAGGGATAGTTCACTTTTAAAAACTAAAATTGGAAGTTTATCAGCTTATCAGGCATCCAAGGTGTAGGTGTCTTTTTTTTCTTCATTAGATCCAATTTTGAGATATTTCTGTCAAACCATTGTAGTCCGTCAGTCATATAATGGTCGTAGTGGGAACTTGCTGAAACATCTCAAAATTGGATGTAATGAAGAAGAAAAGACACCTATACCTTAGATTAGGGATGTGCACATCGATGCTGGAGTATCGATATATCAATACTCAGAAGCTTTTCATTTGGTATCGATATTTTCTTTTTAAGTATCGATATTTAACTATATTTTAATAATTTCTGCATAACTAAATGTTTTAGCCCTGTGTACAGGATTGTCGGTGATGCTTTGTATATAAGACGTTACACCAATCAATCAATGTACTCAACACACACAAGTCACACACGTCAGCATTACAGAATGGCATCAGCTGAAAAAGCGTTGCACGATACAATATTTGGAATAAGAAAGTTATGCACAGCAACAATACAAGCAGCCTTAATAAACACTTACAGACAACACACCCTGAAACTTATAAAGAAGCGGAGCAAAAACAAGCTGCCCAGTCTTGCTCTGCTTCGTCTCCCTCTGTCCGACCCAAGACATTATAGGAGAGTTTTAAAGGAGGCAAACCCTATCCAGGTACAAAGAGTAGAGTAATTAGTTAACCTATTAATTGTACATTCGCTCTCTCTCTTTTGTTACCATTAGGTTTATAAGAATAAATAAAAAGGTGTGTGTGTATATACAGTGTGTATGTGTGTGCAGTGTTTATATGCAATACGTGTGTATGTATATATCACACACACACACACACACAATATATATATATATATATATATATATATATATATATATATATATATATA
>CAIGQV010000744.1:743049-769945 GCA_903798115.1 Danio jaintianensis | reverse complement strand
AAATGGTTGGAATCGTTTTAATCACAAGAATCTCAGCTTTCAAAAGACATATGACATGTTTAGTCTTTTTGTGGGGAGTCATCATATTTCATGAAGTTACCCCTTAAAGCAGGGGTCACCAAACTCGGTCCTGGAGGGCCGGTGTCCTGCAGATTTTAGCTCCAACCCTAATCAAACACACCTGAAACCGCTAATCAAGCTCTTACTAGGTATACTAGAAACTTCCAGGCAGGTGTGTTGAGGCAAGTTGGAGCTAAACCCTGCAGGGACACCGGCCCTCCAGGACTGAGTTTGGTGACCACTGCCTTAAAGCATGCTATGTACCGCAGGCGGTACATCGGAACGGCAACGTTAATATGTCTTGTTTAAATACACTATGAACAGCAGCTACGCTAATTGTTTTGTTTGTTCTCTATTTCCACCTGGGGATACTCATCCAGAGGCCTCTAGAGATTGTGCAGTGCCATTGATGTGATCCAAGTCATGTAAAGAGAAGACGCCAACCATAGAGGACTTCTAGAGGTCTCCATAACCCTGGAACAGGCCATATCCTGAGCAGATTCTGTGACGGTCATGGAGAAGTGGATAGCATGAGACTTATTCCTGAAAGACCCCAGTGACAGATGAGTCTCCACACAGTGACCTACACCTGCCAGTGACCTACTCCCACCTGCAGCTTCTCCATGATGGATGTCCAGCGTTCTCCAGTCCCCGGCTCCTTGAATGCAGCTCTGCACAAGAAGTTTGGCCAGAGGAGAAATTGTCACGGTTGTAGGTGGTGCGCACCCCAGATTGTCTGTTTCTTCACGTGGGTGTATTTGTTTTAGTGCGTCTGTGTATGTCACGTGTTATGACGGAGCTCAGCTGTTCTGATTACCGGCCAGCTGCGGATCACTATCTTGTCTATATCTAGACAACGCTTCTTTGTCTCCTTGTCAGTTCGTTGTTATTGTTCATGTGTCTCTGTCTGTGTTCAGGACTGGCAAGGACCGGTTACTGGATTCTGTTCGATTATCCGTTTCCTGTTTGTCTACAAGCCTGTGACTTCTCATGTGATTTTCTTGTTTTGTTGTTTATTCTGACTTTGTCAAATAAAATTTTTACTTGCATTTTGGATCCCTCTCAGTAGGAGACTGCCTTATTGACGTGACAGAAATGGTCATGCCCAACTGAGCCTGGTCTCTTTTTTTTTTTTTTTTCTTCTTTACTTTTGTCAATTGGTGAAGTTTTGTTCTTCGCCACTGGCTTGCTTGGTTTGGGACTTGTGGAGCTGCACATCGATAGATTTGCTCTTCAGTGTTTGGACTTTCAGCAGTGAAAATTAAACCACACTGAACTGAACTGAACTTTAACTCTGAAAACTGGACTGACACAGTTTCAATTTGAATTTACTAGGACTTCTATGTTAAGCTGCTTTGACACAATTTACATTGTAAAAGCACTATAGAAATAAAGATGAATATATATATATATATATATGGCCATATTAAAGTTTGAGCGGTTTGTTCACGTCACACTGACAGTCCCCATATAAGCTTAACCAAAGCACAAAGTCTGAGCCGAAAGGAGCCATGATTAGTTCACCTTTCAAGTATTCTGGTTTTGAGTCGTTTGTTCATCACGTGACGGCATGTAAAGAGAGATGACTCAAACCCGAGGACTCAAGAAATGAATGGATCAAATCTTTTTCCGGCTCTGACTGCATATGATTGGCTTCTGTCTTTCAAATGATGAATGAACGACTCAAACCGAGGACTCGAGAGATGAACGGATCAAATCTTTTTCCGGCTCTGACTGCATATGATTGGCTTCTGTCTTTCACGTGATAAACGAACGACTCAAACCCGATAGAAGACTCGAATAAGGACCTAATCTTCTACTCCACCTGCACAAATGTGCGTGTGTGCAAATGAACTAATCACTCCCTGAGAGGACTCATCATTCTCAAGTCATACAAAAGATTGGTTAAAAATGAACGAATTGTTCAAGAACGACCCATCACTAGAGCCTTGGCCTCTTCAACCACTCCCCTCCAGCCTTCCCGATCCAATGCTCGATTTCTCCAAGCACGCACTCCTAGGAAATGTAGATCTTCTTCTACGTTGTGTAACCACCTCTTCCGTGGCCTGCCAGGACGTCTCCTTCCTTCCGGCTTTAGCTTGTACACTTTCTTAACAGCTCTCTGGTCAGGCAATCTCTTTAAAGTGGCCCAGCCATCATAACTGGTTTCTCTTTATTTCTGTGACCAGGCTTGGCTCACCATACAGGTCTGCCACTTCTGCATTACTCCTTATCCGCCATTCACCTTGGTCATAAAGTGGTTCATAGATTTTCAAGATCTTTCTCTCCTAGGCATTGAGAAGATTGTAACCACTGCTTCTATATGTACTACACTGAGCCCAGAGGTGGAGCTACACCAGGAGACTCACTGAGCTTGAAGGAGATTTTTATTTTCTAAACCTATGTAAAGACATATTTAATTGGGTGAGTGGAGGACCATATGAATCTGCCAATATATGTCTTTGAAAACAGGTGATAGGTTAAGCCAAAGGGTTCATAAAAGAGCACGAGAGAGGACTTGAGGATACAATGCAGAACAATGTGTCAGAAAAGCATGAAATGTATACAACATATGTTGAAACGGTCATGTATGTTTGAAAAGACACATACTGTATGGGAGAGGTGTCCAGTGTAGATGTTTGAAAACAAACACTAGTCATGATTGCCAAATTTGAACTGTATGTGGAAAAACAGTTATGAGTACATTAGATCTTTACATAAAAAGGGCCAACAAGATGAGGGGGCTTTAAATTGGGGTCGTAAAGTAGTAGGAGCTGGGAGAGGCCTGTTGAACCAGGAACCAGCTGAGAAAACACAAAGGTGGGAGGAAGCAAGGATAAAGGGTATGGTAAATTTGAGGGACATTGGATTTGTCCTGGGGAGAGACTGAGATGGGTTTGCTCCAGTCTGTCTCTGCTTTTTTGAAAATATTCCAATAAAGTATATTCTTCTGATATTCATAACCTCCAGACTAAGTTTGATTCATTAAGAGAAAAGCCAGAAACCACGACAAGCTCAGAGGTGGATGTTGAGCAATTGCAGTCACAAGCACAGCAACACTCATTTATGAATTACTTTCTATGTTTCTTTCTAATTATAAAGTTCTTTCATGAATGAATTATGGAAAACATCCCAGTTAAAAAAATATAATTTTTCAATAAAACAAAAAAACATTTAATTGGGTCGGCGCAGTGGGTAGCGCTGTCGCCTCACAGCAAGAAGGTCACTGTTTCAAACCTCGGCTGGGTCAGTTGGCATTTCTATGTGGAGTTTACATGTTCTCCCCGTGTTGGCGTGGGTTTCCTCCGTTTGCCCCACAAGTCCAAAGACATGCGGTATAGGTGAATTGGGTAATCTAAATTGTCCGTAGTATGTATGTATGTATGTGTGTGAATGGGAGTGTATGGGTGTTTCCCAATGATGGGTTGCAGCTGGAAGGGGATCCGCTGCATAAAACATATGCTGGATAAGTTAGCGGTTCATTCTGCGGTGGCGACCCCAGATTAATGAAGGGACTAAGCCGAAAAGAAAATGAATGAATGAATATAATAAAAAACATATTGTAGGAACAGTAACAGTAACATAAAAACTACATTTTACTCTAAAGTTTAGATTATAAAAAACTAACATAGTCATCGTACTCACTGCACATACTATTTGTGTTTAATGTCAGTTGATCACCTTGTATATGCAGCAGTCTGTGTATTTGTCAAGTTTGTGCATCATAGGAGGAGATTATATGTTTTTGACTAGAATATTTGTTTTTGACCTGGAAGTGTGAGGATTGTGCAAGATCAAAAATCAAAAGTGCAAGTGCAAAAATCTGGATAAAGTTTTCCATAATTCATGCTTGAAAGTTAAAGAATATCAGAAAGTATTTCATAAAAATGTGTTTAATGGCCTTGACTCCTGCTCTTTTTTTTCCCTCTCTGAACTGTGCTTGTAGTGTTTTAGTAGTAGTCTTTAGGGTTTAAAAAAACACTTGTGTTGTTAGTATAGTGTAGTTACAATTAAGCATTTCAAATCTTTTCCATGACATCATTTATAGAAGATGATTGACAGTGACAGACATTCTAAAAAAGAGCATAAAGCTAATCAAAAGATAAAACTCGGATTATTGAACATTAGATCACTGTCCTCTAAAACTCTTTTTGTTATTGATTTGATAACTGATCTAAAGCTAGATGCACTTTGTCTAACAGAAACCTGGCTAAAACCAGATGATTACATGCCCCTAAACGAGTCTTCACCTGAAGGATATCATTGTAAACACGAGCTGCGTCTTAAAGGCAAAGGTGGAGGCGTTGGCATTATATGCAGTAATTGTTTTAGTGTTACTCAGCGATCTGACTTCAGTGTTGTATATTTCAGTGTGCAATTTAAACAAAAAATTTAAACCTTAATGTATATTGGCAACTGTATATAGGCCTCCAGGACACCATACCGACTTTACAAAAGAATTTGCTGATTTCTTATCTGAAATAGTTCTGGCCACATAGGTCTACAAAATCATCTTCTATTTATAAATATGGTAGAACGATCACCGCTAGCACTAAAGATCACTTCGTCAGTAACCTACCTGATCTTTCTAATTTCCTTAGCATTCCAGGCAGCCTAGAAGAGCTTGACACTGCAACTGAAACTGTTGATTCTGTTCTTTCTAGCACGTTAGACATAGTTGCTCCGTTACACTTCAAAAAGATTAGGGAAAAAAATCTGACGCCATGGCACAATGAGCACACACGTGCCTTAAAGAAAGCAGCCCGGAAAATGGAACGTAGATGGAAGAAATCAAAATTAGAGGTTTTTCGTCTGGCCTGGAAAGAAAGTATACTTAATTTAAAACTGACGGGAGCGCCCCCGCTCCCATTTGCGTGTCTCTGTTTAAAAGCCAATAAAAACCGAAAGCATATGGGTAGAGCAATAATTTTTTTTGCATATGAAATTAGAGACGTTATACTTTCAGATCAAGCCTAAAACAGTCTCATGTTGCAATGTTTTCACTTTTTAATGAGTTTACACAAATAACCTAAAATGTTTACAACAAAAAAAAAACACTTTAAAACATTGCACGCCTTTGCATATGTGTTTTGTAAAGGTTGTTAGCGGCTGCTACGAATATGACATAATCACCTCATGTGCACTGTTAACCTATCAGGTTTGTCTCCTGTGGTGACGTCACACAGCGCACTGTTTGATAATATACGTAATATGCTCTCTTCTAGTCAGTAGTGATGTGCGATACCACTGGTTTCCTATCCGATCCGATACCAAGTAAAATGAAGGCAAGTATCGGCGATACCGATCCGATACCGATACTTTGCCCAAAACTACTGTTTGGGAAATTAAAGTAACAAGTAGTGTACTTAAATGTGTCACTTCATACAAAATACAAGACATATTACAGGTTATTCTTGTTTATTGATGAAGAATTATCATACAAAAAAAGAGCCAACTTACATATTCATTGTCACAAAAACCCAAGCCCCCAGCCACATCGCCACATTTTCTCCCTCTGGATTGTGCCTGTCTGCTGCACCTAAGGACTCCGAAAGCAATGTCTGTCTCGCCCTAGCAGCACCTGTGCCTCTCCTTTCCTCCTCTTCTGACCGCCTAGTCATGACGTTGTGATTTATATGTAGATGTTTGATTAGGTTTGTGGTATTACCACAGTACCTCGCTGTTTTGTTACACGTGTCACAAACCGCATCGTTTGAGTTTATGGAAGTGAAGTAACTCCACACATAACTTCGCTTGCAGTCTCCCATAACCAATGACAGCGTGACTGAACAACATGTGCCAGCGGACTGAGTGGCTAGCTAACGTGCTCTGCGGTTGTACGGTGCCATATTACGCACATGACTTGGCAGGTGGAAGAACAAGTAGTTCCGACTAAGTTGGCATTATTCAGATAAACTAGAGTAATTGTGGTTACTTCACGCTGTACTTCTATTTCCAATAAACGACATATTTGCTCCGAATTACTGAAATATCGAAATTTTGATAAGATAATCGATTCTAGAACATACAAAGCTGGTATCGGAGATTTTAGTATCGATCTGCACATCACTACTAGTCACGGTTTCTCTTCATCCTTATCGGAACTTCATAATTTCTTTCACACGCGCACACACACATCCACATTTACACATACAGGCACAATCACACACACACACTGGCATTAAGTTATGACCGCACGACAAAAAAAAAAATACACAAAGTCCGATGTTTTGGAATTATTACTCGCGTCTGACGACAAGGAATTCTCCGACTGCTCATCTGCTCCAGGTTCCATTTCCAGTAAAGACGAAGCTGACTTTTGTGAAGGATTAGATCCATTCCAAGACATGTAAGTATATATATTCATTATAAATGCTTTGCTTTTGAGTATTATATATTAATGAAAAATGCTTTGCTTTGAAACAGAATAAACCCGATCGTATGTCGCGCTATTTACTCTTGTCATTTCACTTTTATGCCTAAAACATCGAACTTTCCTACCTTTTTACTTACATTTTTTGCTGTAGTGCTGAAACGTGCTTATCATTTTACCTACCTTGATGTCGTTTTGAAGATGTTGGAGAGTCACTGAAGCCCTCAAAACCATCTGTGGTAGTTTGTAGAGGGAGAGGTTATAGAGGGGATGAAGCTAATTTTCTTGGAGGAATAATTCCTCCCCAACACATGCAAGAATATATAAACTGTATTATCTATTATAACTGTATTAGTATTATCACATACATACAATACTGTATATGTGTCTAAAATATACAAACCTGAATAAGACAATGAAAAGGCACATCAGAAAATATGCTTTGCTGTTTGAGTTATAAAATAAATAAAACAAACAGAATGAACCTGAATAAATGGCACATAATTTATTTTGTCATTTTTATATTTATTTTGTGCCATAAACATCTCATTTTCTTACCATTTCACTTACCTTTTTTGCTGTGGTGTTGAAACTAACCTTTTTAATTACCTTGATGTAGCATTGAAGATGTTGGAGCAGAGTTACTGTGCACCTCAGACCCATATGTGGCAGTTTGTAGAGGGAGAGGTTCTAGAGGGAATGAAGCTGATTTTCTTGGAGGAATAATTCCCCCCCCCCCCAGCACATGTAAGCATAGATTTGTACAATATAAATTGTTCTGTTTTTTTACTGTTAACAATATACAAACCTGAATCAGAACAGGAAAACACATATCAAGAAATATGCTTTGTTTTGCTCATGAGAAAATAACTGAAACAGAAGAATGAACCTGAATAAAAAGCACACAATTCATTTTGTCATTTTTATATTTCTTTTGTGCCATAAACATCTAATTTTCTTACCATTTTACTTACCTTCTTTGCTGTAGTGTTGAAGATGTTGGAGAGCCACCCTGCACCTTAGAAACATATGTGGTAGTTTGTAGAGGGAGAGGTTATAATCGGAGAGCTAACAACAGAGGCTACAGAAGTCGGAGCCAAAGGTCTCGTGGCACGGGCCGTACATTAGAGAGAGCGTCTAATCAATCTGGTGGTTGGAAAACAGAAAAGGACCCTGACCATTTACCTCACTCCTCCCATCCTTTCCTGCCCAAAAGAAAACCAGGTGTGCAGCCACCTATGTCAACTTCTATTGACAACCCAACACCCATTGAGCTTTTAAAAATGTATTTTGACAAGTCTACCATCAAAACACTGTGCACAAACACTAACAAAAAAGCAGCAAGGAACATTGCTGCAGGAAAAAAATTTAAGTGGACTGATATCACAGAAGTGAAAATGTGCAGATACATTGGGCTCACACTTTACATGGGCATTCTAAAGCTTCCAAAGCTCAGAGATTTCTGGCGTGTCAGATCCATCTTCCAGGTACCCTACCCTCAAAAGGTCATGTCCAGAGACAGGTTCCTCAGCATCACGTGGAATATGCACTTGAGTGACCCAGCAGAAGATGCTGTCAATGACAGAAAAAAAGGCACAGATGAATATGACCGTCTGCACAGAATTCGGCCTCTATATGATAGTCTGTGTGTAGCCTGCAAAGCTGTCTACCACCCTGAGAAAAACCTCTCTGTGGATGAGCGTATGGTTGCCACCAAAGCCAGAATCATCCTGAAGCAGTACATAAAAAATAAGCCAACAAAGTTGGGAATAAAACTGTTTGTGTTGTGTGACAGTAGTGGCTACACAGTAGATTTCAGCATCTACACAGGGAAGTCCAGTGTTGTGAGTGGGAAGGGACTGTCATTCGATGCTGTAATGTCACTGGTGAGAAAGGAGTTCCTGGGATCGGGATATCACATTTACTGTGATAAGTTTTACACCAGCCCAGTACTTTTCCAGCACCTTCATCACCTTGGGTTTGGAGCCTGTGGAACCATCAGGGACACGAGGATTGGTGTCCCACAAACTAAAGTCAATGCGCTGACAAAGAAGTCACCACGGGGATCAGTAAGGTGGATCCAGCAGGGGTCCTTCCTTTTCACAAAATGGATGGACACACGAGAGGTGAGTGTGTGCACTACTCTGCACACTGCATACTCCTGGGACACCGTGAAAAGAGAGTGTAAATCCACCAGTGGGTACAAGCATGTTGAGATTCCAGTTCCTGCAGCTGTGAAAGATTACAATCGCTTCATGGGGGGAGTTGATCTTTCAGATCAGCTGATTGGTTACTATTCCTCATCGAAAAAAAGCAGGTAGTGGTACATGACTGTGCTACATCATTTCATTGACATTGCTGTCACAAACAGCTACTTGCTGCACAAGCAACTGTGTAGCAGCAAAGAAGAGCAGCCCATGACACACCAAGGCTTTCACAGCAGAGCTGTGTGGGGTGTCCTTGCAACCAGTACGGGAGAGCTACCACCACTTACCTGTTGCCATTTCTGGTGCAGTTGGCTCAAAAAAAGCCACAGAAGGGCGCAGGAAATGCAGGCTGTGTGGAAAATGCACCCCATTCATGTGCGAGGCATGTCAAGTGCCCTTCTGTGTTATTCTTGACCGAAATTGTCACAAAACTTATCACAGCTAGGCTGTTTTTACGTAGCAGTGGCTTTCAGTATATTTATTTATTTATTTATTTATTTATTCATGTTTTACTTGTTAATTTATTTGTTTATTTTTTACACAAGAGTAAATGACATGGCCTTTATTTATTTATTTGTATTTATTTATCTCAATCAACATCCTTCTTAAAAGTAAAATGTTAATTAATATATTTTTTACCCCACAAATGAACATCCATTCACATTCACCACTGAATGCCCCTCTGTATGAATAAATTGTAATAAATTATTGTGTAATTTTTATAATAGTGTTTATTAAATTATTATTTAACATATATATTTTTTTGTTGATCAATCAAATTGTTCTCAAAAGCACTGTTCTCGGATTTCTCATGACACACTGTTTATAAAAATAAGTGTATCTCACAAACAAATTGATGTAATTAGTCCAAATCAGTTGTATATAGTTTCAAAGTGTTTTATGCATGTTTTTTACATTGACAAGTTTGAGGTTGACATTTGTGTTATTTCTGTATATAGTAAAAAATTAAAAAAAACAAAATAATTTTCTTTTTTTTTGTGGTTTATTGCATTTTTAAGCTATTTAACTAGTTAATATGGATTTATGACATACATTAACTTCAAATTGGGGATGTAAGGATTTTATTGATATATGGCATTTGAAAATACTCAAAAGAATGACAGCACAGCATGTAAAAATACTAAGATATACCCTGGCGGAATTGTTCTATGGCAGGTCTTAAAGGGTTAACTTTAGAAAAAGCTTTAAAGTCTGCCAGATCTGCTTATTTTTCAACTTTAATAGAAGAAAATAAACACAACCATAGGATCCTGTTTAACACAGTAGCCAATCTAACTAAAAATAAAGCATCAACATGCATTTCTCAACACTGCAGTAACGACTTTATGAATTTTTTCACATGCAAGATTGATGATATCAGAGATAAAATAAGCACCATCAATCTGCCTCCTACAGCTTCGTCCCAATTAGAGCACTGTAGACCGTTAATGGATAAACTTTAAACTTTTTCAACAGTAGGTGAGGAAGAACTGTCTAAACTGATAAATTCGTCCAAATCAACAACGTCTATGCTAGATCCTATACCGACCAAATTTAATAAAACAATTGTTTTCAGAAGTTTCTGAACCTGTTCTTAACGTTTTAAATTCATCTCTACTTTTAGGATATGTTCCTAAAACTTTTAAACCAGCTGTCATTAAGCCTCTTATTAAAAAACCCACAGCTTGATTCCAAAGAACTAGTAAATTATAGACCCATTTCAAACCTGCCTTTTATATCATAACTATGTTCCTTGATACAAAGAAACAATATTTATGAAAAATTTCAATCTGGATTTAGAGCATTTCATAGCACAGAAACAGCACTCCTAAGAAGTTACAAATGACCTCCTTCTGTCGTCCGATCGTGGTTGCATTTCTCTCTTAGTGTTATTGGACCTCAGTGCAGCATTTGATACAATCAATCATAATATTCTCCTTCATAGGCTTTAAAATTATGTTGGTATTACAGGAACTGCATTGGCCTGGTTCAGGTCTTATCTATCTGAACGTTATCAATTTGTATCAGTTAATGAAGAAGCATCATACAGATCAAAAGTACACTGTGGGGTACCACAAGGCTCAGTTCTTGGTCTCTTACTTTTCACACTATATATGCTACCGCTAGGCGATATCATTAAAAAGCATGGAGTTAGCTTCCACTGTTATGCTGATGATACACAACTTTATATCTCCTCTAAACCTGATATGTATGAATTTACGAAATTAACAGACTGTATAGCTGATATAAAAAATTGGATGACTAAAAACTTTTTATTACTAAATTCAGATAAAACTGAGGTCTTGCTTATTGAACCCAAAAACCTCACACGAAAAAACCTAGAACACTGTCTAACCCTTGATGGATTCTTAGTTTAGTCCTCATCCTTAGTCAACAATAGGGGAGTGATTTTTGATAGCAACCTGTCGTTTGAAGGCCAGATTTCAAGCATCTGTAAAACTGCATTTTTTCATCTTAAAAATGTTGCCAAACTTCGACATATGCTATCAATGTCTGATGCGGAAAAGCTGATTCATGCTTTCATGGCCTCTCGGTTAGACTATTGTAATGTGTTACTAGGTGGTTGCCCTATTGGTCTAATTAAGAAACTTCAGCTGGTTCAAAATGCAGCTGCTAGAGTCCTTTCTAGAACAAACAAATATGATCATATTACTGCAGTTCTTTCATCATTTCAAGATTTTATTGACTTTTTCAAAAATGTTATGAATTGTCTTGTATCATAATAAAACAGACATGTAACAAATATATCAACATAAATAACTATTTAGGGCTTTCACTCAAAATAAGATTAATTTATTGCACGCTGTAAAGAAATCAGTTTTAACTGAATGTATGTTATGTTACTTTTCTGATGTTGATGTATAACGGAGATGATTCAACATTAATGGATAATAAGTTGTAATAATCAGCAGTGATAGTTTTCCATGATTTTCATTTTTGATTTTCAAATTGCTAATGGGCTTCCACATGTGTTACTGGTGTTATTGTTCCTAAAATGTTTTTTTTTTTGTTATTTATATTTTAATAACATTGTTCTTAATAACTGAAGTGATATGAATAGCACAACATGTCATTAAAAAAACTCCCATAAAATTCCATATTGTCAGCTGTAGCATACAGGCAGTAGCTGATAAGCGGGATTACCCCTAAATACCATATATCTAGGTGGTGTGACTTTTATGAGTCCCAGCTCCAGAAAGTCTGGAGCCAAAGGTCCTGTGCTTGACACCTTGTTTACCCAGGATGCTTTAATCGCCGCTGGGGGTCCATTGCTGGTGTTAATCTATGATGCAGATGGCGGAAGGGGGGGATACGGAGTAAATGCCCTCCTTCCAGCCTTCGCAACCCAATCACATTCCAAAACTCCCTCCAGATTTAATGAAAGAACTATTAGAACTCAAAACTCACTACAAATGGTATATAATGTGTTTGTTTGCAGCCTATATGCTCTGCTCTATAGCAAAAGTAGTTAAAATATTATATGAATGTACTGTTGTGAATTTCTAAGACGAGACAAAACCAGGGAGGCTTTCGGGTATCTTCAAAACAGAATTCTTTAATAAGAACTCGGCATAGCTGTGGCGTTCATTGAAAGATCTCTCCTCTAGTACAACTATGCACTCAAATATATACATTTTTACAGCCAGTGATACATAATAGGAGGGGACAAAATCAAGTTTGAATCTTCATTTTCAACAAATATCTGACTTCACTCAAGACGGAATCATTCCAGTTCCAGCAATTTGAAGTTGAACAGCTGAGGTCACATATTCTCAACAATTTGCAACCCTGATGGAAGTTTGAATTTACCTGAATTCTGATTGAAACATCAAGCTCAAGAAAGATCAGACTTCTCTCCAAACTGAATCTTTCAGTTCAACCACGATTTGGTGAGTTTCCACTCTATAAAAAGAACCGTACAAACCAGTACATTTAGTTACCCTCTGCGCCGTCAGAGAAGAGTTAACAAACAGCTGTGGGTTTGGTTAGCTAAGTAATCCTCTAAATTTTACTTTAGAGATGAATAAGTAATCCTCTGTTCAGGCAGGGAAGTTAGCCTTTTGTGCTAAAATAAGTTATCCTCTGTTTTCAGCAGGGAAGTTAGCCTTTTGTGCTAAAACAAGTAATCCTCTGTTCAGGCAGGGAAGTTAGCATTTTGTGCTAAAATCTGTAATCCTCTGTTCAGGCAGGGAAGTTAGCATTTTGTGCTAAAATCTGTAATCCTCTGTTTTCAGGCAGGGAAGTTTAGCATTTTTTGTGCTAAAGTCTGTTATCCTCTGTGAAGCAGGGAAGATTAACCTTACATGTTAATATTTGTTATCCTTTTGTTTTGTTTGTAGTTTGTGCTAGTAGTTTGTGTTTGTCCTCTGCATTGCCAGGAAAGGTTAACTGTGTTAACATACAGTCTGTTGATCAGAGACGTTTTCTTTAGTGTTTTGTTTGTGTGGTAACCCAGAAACTTACAAGATGTTTAAGAAGAATGCTAGACTGATCCCCACAAATGAAAAAGGTGGTCTTGCAACTCCTTTGTGGTCAGATAAGGAATTTAAATCATTGTTAGGAGTACAGATGGACCTAATAGTCACTGAGAATGTTAGGCAAGGGCTAACTCAGAAATATGAGATCCATCCAGACAAAATTAGGTCTGTAGATGAATGTAAAAAAGTACTAGGTGCCAGTATCTGTAAAAACAATGTAAAAGGCATTATGTGCTGTCACCGAGAATTTGCTTTAGCGCTCGCCACACAACAAGCTAAGCGCAACTCAGAGCTAGAGGAGCAGAACAAACAGCTCCGTGCTAAAGTAGCATCTTTGACAAAGAAACTGAACCGCAACAAAGCTTCAGATAAGGCTAATGTTAAAGAAATCAGTGAGTCTGATAATATTTATCCAGACTTACAAACTTTCATTGAAACAGATGTACCTGTAGAGTCAGTGAATGTTTGTGGTGCTAGGAGAAGATCACAGAGAATTGAGGAAAATGAAAGTGTTTCTCCCAATGCTTCTGTTGTCCGAGTTCAAGCTGTTGCCAAAACCCTAGGACCTAAAGATATTGAAAGACTGTCTCAGAGTTTACCTTCAGCTCGCACAAGTTTTTCTGAGTTTAGGAGAGCACTAATCAGCAAAATGCGTCTTTATGACATGTCATTGACAGACGTTACACAGCTAATGTCTCAAATTCTCACTGAATCTGAATTCAACAGTTTTGAGTGTGCTGTGACTTCTGAATTGCAACATGCCAGTAAAGATGATTTGAGAGAGGGTGTTTTGAAAACTCTAAAGAACATTGTTGGCCCAAAGATCGACTGGTCCAGAGTCACTAACTGTGCTCAAAAGAAAAATGAATCTGTGAATGAATTCAATGAGAGGTTTTGTCAAACAGCCATAGCATACAGTGGAATTGTAGAAGATTCTGAAAATGTTATATGTGATAAGGGACCACTAGTTCGCATCTGGTCAGATGGCCTGGTAACAGAGTACAGAAAAGCATTGCCATTTCTAGATCTTACTTGGTAAAACAATACTATCAGAAGTAATCTAGACAAGTTAGCTGCATGGGAAAAAGATGCTGATGTTAAAGCAAAAGTGAGAGTAGCAGCAACTACATTTAGTACCAAAAAACAAGACACTAGGTGGCCTAAAAGAGAAGGCAAATGCAACTACTGTGGAAAATTAGGACACTGGGAGAAAGAGTGTAGGAAGAAGTTGCAAGATAGTAAAAGACATGCTTTGCATAATTCTGCTCCTTCTCAGCCTGCCTACAACCCTGAAGTAGTTCGGCCATTGTCTACGGAAGCTTTAGGACAGCTTGCTCAGGCTCTTCTAAGAGCACAACAAGAACAGGAAAAAAAAACTAATTGTTGGGGCTGTGAGTTTTTGTGAGAATTTTTGTGAAAGGTAGCATACACGATAAAGAGATTGATTTTTTTGCTTGATACAGGTGCAGAAATTACAGCAATTCCTATGAAATTGGCTAAAAATTTAAACATTTCGTACAACAAAACTAAACTTTCCTTAACAGGTGTAATAGGTGAGGATTCTGTTTTGTTTGAAACCCCGCCAATAGAGGTACAATTTGGCCCAAAAACTCTGACAACAAAATTGCTATGTGCTCCATTAAATACAGGTGCCATTCTAGGCATGGATATACTAAGACAATTACATCTAACTTTAGACATGTCCTCAGAAACAGCTAGCATAAAAATTTCTTCGGTGCAAGTTTCTACTAATAATGCAATCACTCCTGAGTATGCTTTCTTACAGAATCATCCAATTTGGGCTGAAGATAAAGATGATTGTGGGCTTCTGACAGGTGTAGAACCAGTTAAATTGACAGGAACTCCACCTCCAGTTACCAAACAATATCCAATCTGTAAGGAAGCTATACAGGGAGTGAAACCTATTATAGAAAAATTACTGAAGCAAGGAGTGCTAGTTAAAACCAACAGTACCTGTAACTCACCCATTTGGCATACAAAGAAAGCTAATGGAACATGGAGACTCACCATAGACTACAGCCAATAAACATATTGATAAAATCACCCCATTAGTAGCAGATCCATCTACAATTTGTAATGGTTTACAATTAGATTGTAAAATTTTCACAGTGATTGATATGTCTAATGGATTCTTTTCTGTACCCTTGCACTTTGACAGCCAGACATGGTTAGCTTTCACAGTTGACTATGAACAATACCAGTGGACACGGTTACCACAGGGATTTCAGAATTCCCCAACCATTTATCATCAAGCTGTCAGACGTGATTTGTGTGACCCAGAATGTCCAGTCAAAAAGTGTACTATGATTCAATATGTCGATGATATTTTGATTGCCTCGACAGATCATGAGGTACATAAAACTGAATTGGCAGCATTGTTAGACTATTTGCATAAAAAAGGACATAAATGCAGCTTTCATAAAGCTCAAATTGCTAAAAACCAAGTTACATTTCTGGGTCAAACAATTGGTACAGGAAATAGATCCATTACACAGGATCGAGCAGCTTCAGTCAAAATAATACCTCCACCTACTACTATTAAAGCTCTCAGATCATTCTTGGGAACTGCAGGTTACTGTAGACCTTGGATTGAAGACTATGCATCAATTGCCCAGCCACTCTATGACTTATTGAAAGGTCAGGTTAAAGATTCTGATACCTTTTGTATGGAAGAAACTCATCTTAACGCTTTCAATAATTTGAAGAGAGCACTATGTCAAGCACCAGCATTAGGAATTGTATCAGATAGGCCCTTTGTGCTTTATGTTCATGAACACTCAGGCTTTATGACAGCATGTTTAATGCAAGATCATGGGGGCAGTTTACGCCCAATCCATTACTATTCTGGTAAACTTGACATAGTCGCTCAAGGTATGGGTCCATGCCTTAGAGCAGTACAGGCAGTTCATCTAGCTCTTCAGGCTTCAGCAGTAATGGTGTTAGGTCAGACTGTAAATGTAAGATGCCCTCACACAGTGTCTGCACTAATGAATCAAGCAAAAGTCACTTCTGTCACTTCCTCTCGTTGGGGAAATTGGTTAACGACCCTCACAGCCCCGAACGTTGTTTTACAGCGTGCACCGATCACAAACCCATCCTCATGTATGATGTCTGCATTGACGGATTTTGTGTTAGAGGATGAAGGAGAAATGACTCATGATTGTGTTACGCTTACATATACACCTACAAGTGAAGTAGCAGAAACACCCATAGAAAATGCAGAATGGGAGTTGTTTGTTGATGGTTCAGCACAAATCATTGAAGGTAACAGACGAGCAGGTTATGCAGTAACTTCCACCACAGAAGTAATTGCTTCAGGTCGTCTTCCAGATCACTTGTCAGCTCAAGCTGCAGAACTAGTAGCCTTAACTAGAGCATGCACGCTAGCTTCAGGATCAGTTGCAAATATCTACACTGATTCCAGATATGCTTTTGGGGTAATTCATGATTTTGGTGTCATTTGGCAAAGTAGACAGTTTCTAACTTCTGCCGGATCCCCCATTAAGCATGCTGGATTAGTGAAAGACCTAATGTTTGCCATGAAACTTCCTAAGAAATTGGCGGTGATTAAAGTGAAAGCACATCTCACAGCTAATACAATGGAAACTAAAGGGAATGCTCTTGCTGATGTAGCTGCTAAACAGGCTTGTTATTATGCTAATGTACAAGTATGTTCAGGTAGTACAGCACAGAAAACAATTCTGCCTCCTGAATCAATCATTGATCTGTACAAAGATGTTCCTTTATATGAAGCATGGACATGGTTAGACAAAGGAGCCACAGTGGATTCATCTGGCTGCTGGACTAAAAAGGGAAAATATGTTGCTCCCGAATCACTGTTGCCATATTTGGCTCAACAAATACACAATTTGGGTCACAGTGGTCCAGCAACCATGAATCACAGGTTCTCAAATCAATGGTGGAATCCAAAATTCAGAAATGTAGCCACCGAAACAGTGAAAAGATGTGTTACATGTCAGAAAAATAATGATGTGCCAGCAGCAACTACAGCAGCAACACATACCCCAGCTCCACCGGGGCCATTTCGTCACCTGCAGGTCGATTACATATCATTACCTCCCTGTAAAGAAAAAACTGATGTTTTGATAGTAATAGATAAGTTTTCGACATGGGTTGAAGCTTATCCAACAGGACGTGCTACAGCTGCACATACTGCTAAATGTCTAATCACTGATTTTATTCCCAGATGGGGATTACCAGATTCCATTGACTCAGATCAGGGTACACACTTCACAGGACAGGTAGTCAAGGAAGTGTCTAAAATATTGAAGATTAAGTGGACCCCTACAGGCCACAAGCATCAGGACAGGTTGAACGAGCTAATAGGAAAATTAAAACCAGGCTAAGCAAAATGCATCAGGAAGGTGTTTCATGGGTTGAAGCACTTCCAGCGGTACTGTGTAGTATGAGAGCATCACCTAACAGATCAGTAGGACTGAGCCCTCATGAGATTATTACTGGACGCCCAATGCAGATGCCAGGTGTAATTGATCTTAGAAATGCTGATCAGGGCATTGTCTCAGATGCCCTGATAGCTTACTGTGAAAACCTCACCAAGTCTGTACAGAATGCCAGAGAGAGAGTTGAGTCGTGTTGGCAGAGTCCACCGGAAGGTGGACACACAATCATCCCAGGTCAGTGGGTCATGATAAAGTCATTCAGAAACAAGCCATTAGTGCCTAAATGGCATGGACCACATCAAGTGATGTTGATTACAGCAGCTGCAGTGTAGTGTCAGGGAAGAAAAACTTGGACACATGTCTCACATTGTAAGGTTGTTCCACCACCTACAGGGATAGGATAGGACACACGGAACAGTGGGGTGCCCAGGGAAGAACTGATCCATTAGGGATTGGGGGCCACCCCTGGGTGAAGACGCCCCAATAGGTCCTCCCCATTTATTAGTCCATCCTTACCTCACTGTTCTTTAGGTGTCATGGGAATTAAGAAATAGGGGAAGAAGGAACAACTATAGCAGAATTAGATTGAACAGAGGATACAAAACTAGTGTTTGCATTTTTTTTTTTTACTTTTTTTTTCTTTTTGCAACAAATACTGTTTCGTTGCCTTTTGTTTTCTTTCTTATTCTGTGCAGATACAACGTGTTGTCCTGAGACCCATAGACACCAACCTTCTCACCTGCAAGTCCAGTCACAACCTTCAAGAGACAACTAGACCAACTGCTAAACCAACCGTCAGAGAAAAACATACAACGCAGAGAACTACATACAAGAACTTCAGTCATCCATCAATATGATCAAGATTGCCATACTAAATACTAGTGATCATCATGAACATCGCACAAGCCATAGACTCACGAAGCAACATATTCTTAGAGCTGATGAATATGTCAAGAAATGCCTTGTTCGCTGGAAAGAACATCTGCATGCCACACCCACCTTCAGTAGGAGCAGGAATCCCCTGGGTGGCACACCCCATATCCAACTGTGACACGTGTACCTTATTTGCAGTTCATACCAGTGGAATCTACAACAAAAGTACATGTCAAAACATCACAACTCCTCCAGCTTCTCCGTGTTGCATTCCTGGATTACCATCCTGCAACCTAACTTCAGCAACTCCCATCATGACAGATCTACTACTGCCAATGACTTTTTCCTGGTGCGTGGAAAATTATGCTCCATCCTCAACTCCACTGGGTAAAATTCCTCGTGAACGTTGCAACTTTATAATTGAAATGAGAACAGGATCCCATGTGGACATTACTCCATCAGCAGGGATAAAGGAAAATAATTTAGAAGCATGTCTCCACAGGACACGATTTCTTCCAAAACTCTTTGCAGTAAATCAGTGGTGTATGATTCCTCCACCAACAGGAACTTTTTGGTTATGTGGAACGTCAGCCTATGACATCCTTCCCAGCCAATTCAATGGCAGGTGCACACTGGTTTATGTTCTACCGGCTATCAGAGAGAATACGCACTCCACCCCAAGCTCTCTACATCTGCATAACTCAGCTCCTACCACAAAGGAAGAAGATGGCTGCATTCCAGGACTCACTTGTGCACAAACATGGTGGTCAAGAACTCTTGGAGCATTAATTCCGTCATATGGTGTCATCCAAGCCCTTGATCAAGTCAGAAGCTTATCAAATTCTGTTCAGAAACTGGCCAATGATACAGCTTTGGCCCTGGGTAATATCACAGACACTCTTGCTTCACACAAAATAATGATCTTACAGAACAGAGTGGCCTTGGACTACATCCTTGCAAAACAAGGGAGAGCCTGCACCATCATAGGCCCAGAGTGCTGCACCGGATTATTGGATCCAACCAAGAACTTGAACAAAATTCAACAAGACATACTTGATCTTTCAGTAAAATTGCACCAGATGACTGAAGATAATTCTTCATGGTTTGGAAACCTGTTAGGTAAACCCTGGCTGTGGATCAAGGAAATAGCAATTCTTCTATTTGTTTTCCTACTGTTGTACTATCTATGTATCCACAGTATCAAATGTTTGACTCAACATTTGACTCACGCCCATGACAAGGAAATGACTGTTCCAAACAGAACAGAATATTACCTATAAGAAATCCATGGACTATAGTGGCATGTTTGTTCCTGTGTCAGTATGCCGTTTGTAAATATAGACAGTAAAAAGACACAGAGCAAGTACTACGAGCCTGTAACCATAATACGTTACAAGAATGAACTTTTTTTTTCTAAGTGTCTAAATTTGTATTTTGTGAGAGTTATTAGAACTCTCAAAGGGGGAACTGAAAGATTACAAATTTCTTTAAATATATAAATTACATTGTAAAATGCATTCTGAGGGAGCCTATACGTGAAATACAGGAACATGTCTCCAAAGTAATGCAAATTGTCAGTTGTGTCTATTGTCTAACAAATGGCTAGTTAACACTTTCAGGCTGGTCAAGTAGCAGGACAGGTTCTGGCTCCAGTACTTGATTTGCACGCTTAGTTTTCATGCTAAAATGTAACATGAATGGGTACTTATATGCTGATGAGATCGGGGCTGGAGATGCAATTTACCCCGCTGACAACAACACTTCATTTGCATGCTTTGTTGAGGTTTGTCCCCTCCTATTATGTATCACTGGCTGTAAAAATGTATATATTTGAGTGCATAGTTGTACTAGAGGAGAGATCTTTCGATGAACGCCACAGCTATGCCGAGTTCTTATTAAAGAATTCTGTTTTGAAGATACCCGAAAGCCTCCCTGGTTTTGTCTCGTCTTAGAAATTCACAACAATGCACATTAAAAAAGTCATGTGATTTTGTTATTTGAGATCATGCGATGATAAAAATGTGTGTGAATGGACAAACCAGCAGGCTGACTACATTGTACATGGTCATTCTAAAATGTTTGTTCATTCTAAAACGCCTTAACCGTTTCAGTATTAGTGTTTTTTTTTATTTTATTTTTTTTTATCCTGTGAGTCTTCTATCAAAAACATTTTATTTAAGTGAGAATGCTTCCATTTTGAGTGTCATTTGCTCATTTAAGGGAGCTTTTTCTGTTTTGGTTTATAGTTTTCGGTCCATCCCAAATGTAATTAACAGCTAAAGGTTAAATAAAATCAGATTAAAGCATAAATATAAACTTTAAACACTAAATAATAATTGTAAAGCTCTATTGACTTTAAAGCATAAGATTATTTATTCTTTTAAAAAGCAAAACACATAGGAATGATTTATTTTATAATGCTATATATAGTACATATACTGTAGAAGCATGTAAAGAACAAATAGAATTATGTAGGTCTCCTGGTGCAGCTCCACCTCTGGGCTCAGTGGGTCTCCTGGTCTGATGAATAATTTTATATTTTATGAAGTAAAATTTACAATAAAATGTAGTTTTATAACCTGCTAGTATATATATTCTATTATTTCAACAATGTAATAAATAGTCTTAATTTAATAGTAAAAAACAAACATTTAACAAATATATCAACACAAATAACTATTTAGGACTTTATGTTATGTTTACATTGTAAGGATGGCTAAGTCTCTCCATAATATCAGACCCTGAGAACTGTTATGCCAGGCACTAAAACAATAAACTTTCTAATCTGAGAAGATCAGTTAGGAAACCAGTTGTTCAACTGTCTCAGTCACCCACCCTGAGCCCCCCTTCTTTGCCCTCGACTTTACCTTCTCCACCAGAGTAGGTCACTAACACTCCTCCACACAGAATCACCAAGTTCTCAATATGGTGTATCTTTGTAAATCTTAAATTTTTCCCTTTTGTGTTTGGTATCATTTTTAATGTCTCTGTGTGATTGGTAAAGTGGTATTAATTTCACAGTAATATTTCTCAATTTCCCTTGTATCTGTTAATTTGGGTTTTGACTTTGATAAGATCTTTGCCAGATGCTCCACTC
The DNA here is from genome assembly GCA_903798115.1 of Danio jaintianensis. NCBI lineage: Eukaryota > Metazoa > Chordata > Actinopteri > Cypriniformes > Danionidae > Danio > Danio jaintianensis. The sequence continues at coordinate 748,394 of CAIGQV010000744.1, read as the reverse complement.
CAGGGAAAATGGTCTTCATATCAACTCATGACCGAACAGGGGTTTTTGTGAAGCTTTTATTGTCTTGATTTTATGATTGTTTGTTGTGATTTGAGTATTTAAGGGAAAGGTGCAAAAGTGTCTGTGGGATCCTGTAGCCAGGATACCCCGTTGCAGTGTGTGAGTCTCTGAGCTCTGCATCAAGACTTATATGCTGCAACATACTTCTCTAAGTTCATTCCTCATTTAAGAATGTGATCAGTTCCTCATTAGGAACACATTTGAAATTTAATGATCACTTGAAATTGGAGTCAGATTAAATTCGGAGCTAGAAACAAATAAAATAAATTCTAATAAAAATATTTCTTTTCACATGTGCTAAAAAGGCTTACATGCATTTAACCTTCACTCATGCTGTAAGTTCCGTCATTGGACTAATGGGCCCTTACAAATAATGACACTCCCTAGTGATCTCCCATAAAGTTTCAGGTGATGTCTTTTCAGTGCAATATTCAAAATAGAATGAGTCAGAATACTCAAAAATTATAGACCAGAGACTGTAAAAATCTGGTTGGGCTTAAGAATTAGACAAAACCACATTGTTTGTCAGGGACATAATAGCAGCAGAGAGGGAGAAGAATGAAAACTGTAAACTCAAAATTAGGATCTCTTTAAAAGATTACATTTTAAAATGGAAAAACATTGTCCAAATTCTATTCTGGTACTTAACAGAGAGCGGCAAATTAAAATCTAAATTCTAAATATAACTATTTCCACTAAGGATTGTTTATTGCATATGTTGCAATAACTTTGCAACATTGCAAACAAGCAGCATTTATATTTCAAAAATTTATGGAATTGGTAATAAGATTAACTGGAAATTCTTATAATATTAGTATTAAAAGTGTAAAGTGAGGTTGGGCATATACAGTGCAATGAAAAAAAATGAAAGAAAAAAGGAAATTTTCTAAATAAAGCTCTTAAATGAAACCTCAGGTCAGGTTGTAAAGCAGCTTGTTAAAGCAGTGTTTTGTCTGTCTGTCAGGCTAAAGCTGGTGGGAAGAAGCTTCAGAAGGTGACACTGAAGGAATCATTGAAGAATCGTTCTCAATGACCAGATCAAATCAATCAAACCAGCTGAAAGAGAATGTGTCAATATAAAGATACATGTACATGCAGACATTACGCTTTCACACTGTCAGAAAGGACCCTGTAACATTGCAACACTCTGACCTAATACACTGTTACCATATGGAAAAAAATCTGAATGGATGGAACAGATTTGTCATGGATTTTTTTCTTATCTGACTAACACATTGTCATATCACCCAGCCTAATGTACTGCTATTTTTTCCCCCTCAGCTTCATGCACTCCTCTGCTGGAATAAAAGACATACTTTTCTTCAAGAAATGTCCATTATCTGTTTACTCACAAATAGTGTGTTCTTATCAGCAACGTAGCATCAGGAGCCCTTTTTTTTGGAGTACAAATCTCCAATCAAAATGACAGATGACTCAACAGACAGATAGAACACTCCTGTTGTGGATACACACCACCTCAAAACTAATAATAACAAAGACAGTCACACCACTTCTGTCAAAGGTCAGCCACCATGTGACCCCTTAGATATTCACTCCTCAGTCCAAATGTGCAGGTACATCAAGATCGGGAAACTCCGACCTTCAGTTTTAGAGGGATCTGTCTCTACCCCATCCTATAAGACAACATAGCCTATGTATTTAAAGGTATTTATTAAACACATACATACATACATACATATATATATATATACATATATACATACATATATATATATATACATATATACATACATATACATATATACGTATATACATACATATACATATATACATACATATATATATATATATATATATAGGGTGGCGCAGTGGGTAGCGATGTCGCCTCACAGCAGGAAGGTCGCTGGTTCGAGCCTCGGTTGGGTCAGTTGGCATATCTGTGTGGAGTTTGCATGTTCTCCCCGTGTTGGCGTGGGTTTCCTCCGGGTGCTCCGGTTTCCCCCACAAGTCCAAAGACATGCGCTATAGGTGAATTGGGTAAGCTAAATTGTCCATAGTGTATGTGTGTGAATGAGAGTGTATGGGTGTTTCCCAGTGATGGGTTGTAGCTGGAAGGGCATCCGCTGCGTAAAAAAATGAGCTGGATAAGTTGCCGATTCAATCCGCTGTGGCGACCCCTGATTAATAAAGGGACTAAGCCGAAATAAAAATGAATATATATATATATATATCTATATCTTTTCGGCATAGTCCCTTTATTAATCTGGGGTCGCCACAGCGGAAAAAACATATTTGCATAGATATATGTATATATGTTTACATATCTTTGGCTCCGGATGGCCAGTCCTCCACTACACCTTGGTCCCACATTCATTTCAAAGGAGCGCTACCCTGTACTAAAATGGCGGCTCTATTGACGCATTCCTTCCAATAGGCAACAACAGCGTAGGCGACATCTAATGTAAATATCTATGGATTGCAGGGGGGACTCGAATAAAGCCCTTATGTATCCCACAGCCAATTCAGTTCCATGAGTCAAAGCTGTCAACTTAGTCAACCACCTACTTCCTCCTTTTGTGATGGGAGGCACTTTTTGAATGACATTACTCATATCTGAATGTGTCCATGGTTTGTATACAACTGCTGACCCTTTATGAACTAAAGGCATATTGTAAGGTCCAGTCCTGGTCAACATCCTGGTGGACCCGCGCAGAGTATTACCTCTTATCCATTTTTTCTACTTTTCCTGTATGCTCTGTTCCCTCACCATCTGTGTCTTTTGCCAGTGGCAAATATACATGTACTCCACCCTAATCTCCCTTTATTGCTTCCTCTTTATCAGAGTCATGTTCTTTTCTGACAGGGCATTTAATTGGAGTAGATTTCATAACTCCCTTTAATATCACATCTGTCATTATAGGAGTTTCTTGGTATTTATTTTCTGCTGCACTCTTTCTGGAAGAGTGGCTTTTCGGTTTGTTAGCTGCACCATCATCATATGTAGGATGGGAGCTTGGACTGATTTTCATGTTATTGACCCTTCACTTCCATCTCTCTCTCCTTTCATTTTTGATAACTCACCCTGCACAAATTCAGTTAATTCAGTCAATGCTTGTTTGAATTTAGTGGTTGATGTATCAATCAATTGTTCTGATGATGGCAATTCATGTGCTGTTATAGTGCCCCCTTCTGAGGCAAACTGGGGCTGCATTAATGGGGCATCAGCCCTTGAAGGTGCGTATGGAGGAGGGGTTTTATATATAATTTGATGTGATTCGTCTGACTGTTGTACCAGACTTGCTTTTTCCTCTTCTTTTTCTTTTCTCCTTCTTTCACTATCTAATGCTGTTACTGTAGCAGCCACCCACATCCAAATTCTCAGAGTCTTTTGCATTTCTGCCAATTTAGCTTTGTTTCCTTCGTCCCAACATATTATTCCTGCACTTTGTTCTCAGGCCCTGGCCTTTTATTGTGTCTAAGCACAAAGGGTTACCACCCCTCTATACTTCAAACTTTTCCAGCATCCAACACAAACTTTGTGTCAATAGCCAATAGCAGAATCTTTGTATAAACAGGCGTCTGCTTACCTTGTTTTAGAGCCGGCTCATGTGTTGGATGAGGAGTTATCTGAAGTTTCCAGTTCTGGGTCAATGCCCACCAGCCTCCTTGAGACGTATCCCGGACAAGCCCCCAAATTGTTGGACTTTTCCTAGTCCTCCCAGGTTAAAACATCAGTCAGAGGCTTTAAATAAGTTCAGTCAATTTAATTACTTAGATGAATAAGGCATTACAGAGCTCTGAGTGGCAGAGAACAGAAACACAGGCGGTCTGTGTCAGTTACACACACACATTTCCACTCCCCCCCTATTTATCATCGTCTCATCTTCAACCTCTCCCGGGAGCTTCATCTGTTTTCTCAACCAATGGTAGGCCACCTATCACCAGATGTTAGGCTAGAACAGCTAACCTGCACAGAAATAAAGTCACGCACACACATAACAGAACACACAATAGAGTGAACCTCCACCCCTCCCATTCAGTGTTTCTACTCCTACATTTCTGCTAGTTGGGAAAAAAACAAATACACTCTGAAAGAAAGAGTTACATTTTGCTGAGAGCGAGTTCTCAGAATTTAAATTCTCCATTCTATCACTGCGCCCTGGTTATCAGTCACACAATGCCACAGCTGTTATGGAGCAAGGTTATATGAGGTTAAGCACATTAGGTTATATGAGGATAAACACATCAGCATAAGTTCATTTAATTAGTTAAAAAACAGAATTAAACTATTAATACAAGGATTAAAGAAGATTGTTATATTCTCTAAAAGTGTGCAATGAACATGTCAACCTGTATAATCATCTATAGATGTACAGACATGTATTTTGAGGGAAAAGGCCAACAACTGATGGCGTATTTTGGGGAGAAAGGTGACAACTGGTGGCGTGTGTAGAATGGGTGTCCTGCTGAGAAATGTGTGAGGTCACCATTGTTTGTAGCTGCTGATGAATGAGTTTATTTGTAAAACATTGATTTTATATGTAAAACACACATATGAAGTTATATCTGTGAGAGGCTTTCAGGAGAGCAAGTGACATATTATAAAATAAAAGTGCAGTAGGTGATTGTCTTCAGAAACATTTTTTATTGTGCTGGTTGAAAGTCTCTTCACATTCCAATAGTAATGATTAAAGTAAATGATCTAAATGTATCAATGTGTCATTTGCACGTACACGTGTGCATGTGCAGACGAGACAATCACAGCGGTAAAATCAAATGCTGAACCAAAACTTGATAAAATCCTGAATCAATATTGGAGTTACTTTTGCACGCTAGAGGAAGGATGACACCATGGCTGAAGTATTTTTTTTAGACAGGTAATGTTATGTTTTAAAACTATTTTAGTCATGCAAAGTTGATGTAGATTGTGTTGTGTTACGAATGGGTTATATGCACGGAAGTGTTGTTCAGCCACTGAAATCTTCCGGCGAAAGATTGATGTGACTATTTTCAGTTTCAAAAGGGACCTTTGACAGCATCGATAATGTAGATTTTTATTTAGTTTAACAACAAAACATAAGTAAATAGCACTATTACGCCTAGCTTGCTTTTCTGAGGTGAAGTTGGTTTTATATCAGAATCAGAATCGTTTTTATTGCCAAGTGTGCTTACACAAGGAATTTGTTTTGACTACAGAAGCTTCCAGTGTACATAAAGTGACAAGGGACAACACAAAATAAATATGAGAAAAATACGACACACATTAAACAGATGCAGTTAGACAAAAGAGCTCTGGATGATGAATTGTTTGTACAGATTTGTTA
>CAIGQV010000744.1:719059-742649 GCA_903798115.1 Danio jaintianensis | reverse complement strand
CTGTTGAAGATCTGTGAGAAAATGGGAGCCAGCTGGTCATATTCACATTGGTTCATTTTTGAACAATGATAACCTGTGACGCGCTCCCTATATTGTTTACCATGCTACTCTGAATATTCTGTCTGAAACAGCATGTACGTGTGGCTTAGTAATAAGTGTAATTCCTGCATGCCGCCGGCCAACCATTAAGCATACAGTAGTCGCTTTAGGACAATGCGTGTGAGAGAGTGAGACCATTATGACAAGTTTTGCTTGCTACACAACTGAAAACGTGCTAGATATAATAAAAATTTCCATTCAGAATTGCAGTAATATAAACTATTGTAAAGTTTTCTAACTGGTGAATGACATGATCTAATGGGTTGTCTGCTGTCATCTTTAAGGTGCGTGCGCTTGTGTTTCAGGAGGCGTGGCTTTGGACGGCAGGGGAGGGACTGTGTTTCAAAGATTTTATGCTAACCCATTAGCATTTTGGCAGATTACCTACTGCACCTATAAAGAGCCCCTATTTTGCATTATAAATGGTCATATTTTGGTTTTGGGGGTCTCCAACAACAGGCTGATATGCATGCAAGGTCAATAAACACTTTCACTGTCTTATAATATGCATTTATTTTTACCTAATTATCCCAACGACTCCCATATGATTCGTTCAGCGATTCATTTGTTCCCAAACCCCTCCTTAGCGCGAAGCTAATCTGCGCTGATTGGTCCGATGACCCAGTCTGTTGTGATTGGTCGACTGGGTTTAGTGCGAGACAGAGAAATACCCACCACAGCTATGAAGTAGCAGCCAGAGAGTATGTGAGAGCCCAATGCAGGAATGCAATAAAGCAATGCAGTTAAACACCAGCATATTACTCTACTCTTAACCCTAACCCCAAGTAAAAACAACGACACACATTCAGTATTAATCCACACAGTGGCAAAAGTTCAACTATTTTGAAAACTGACTGTGCCGCGCGTGTAAGGAACAGCTGACGGTGGCCATAGCAACAAACAGCAGAGGATCAGGAGCACAAAACGCATTTAAATCGGTAAAGGAAGAAGCACGCGGCGCGTTTTAAATGGTTTTGGACACAATATGTGAATAGCTTTAACTTCTAGTGAATAGATTTAACCTGAGAGATACAGTACAAGCACTGATCTATAATAGATAAGTGATTACAAGCCGCGCGGGGCGATTATAACTTCTAACACACAATTAAACACACATTTTGCAAACTACACAAAATGAGGCAACAACTTTAATTACACTTACATGTTATGATCCGGAGGAAGAAGAAACTGGTCCATATAAGCTGTTACTGAAAAAGTCCCTGTCCAAACCTTGACAAAGTCCCATACATAATAGTCTCTGCTGCTCCTTCCTTTAATAGCATATGGCCGACGAATCCCGCGCTGCAGCTTAGGTTATTGTATCAAAAATCAGAAAAATGACAGGAACAAACACAGCACATGGTTGGCTATACTGTGGTGTCGTTGTGAAAATGAACTTTAACCCTTTATTCCCCACAGCCGAATCTCCAGCAGTCAGTGATCGTCATCTTTGCGGCAAGATCAGTCCCGTGATCCTCAGCGCTCCGCTAGTGTCTGAAGTCAAATGCGTGTTCACATGTTACCGGATATGGAAATACATATTTAGTGATGTACCGTATCGATGTAGACGCGTTCAAACAAAAGATCCGAACCCAACTCGATTCATTCATTCGACTCTGAGTCAACTATTTCGCTAAAGAATCAATAGTTTTAAACACTGTGCACTTTCAGATTTAAACCTCATCTGGATGTTTTCATTCACTTAGAGCTGTGCTACACACTACATGGAAGCTCATTTTCAAAAACCCATAATAAGGGCTCTTTAATGTACCATCAGGGCAATGTATGTAAACCCTTAGAAGAGATTGCATCTATGAGAGATAACTCGTGTGAAAACAGGTGTTTGCATTGCAGGGGACAGTGCCCAGAACATGAGCACCTAAAGATATACTGAACCTCTCAGTAAAGAGGTTAAAACGAGAACACCTAGAGGTGGAGAGAGAAAATCTGTATAAAGAATGGACAGAACACAGACACTTTAGATTTGTCCTGGGGAGAGACTGAGATGGGTTTGCTCCAGGCTGTCTCTGCTTTTTTGGAAAATATTCCAATAAAGTGTATTCTTCTGATATTCATAACCTCCAGACTGAGTTTGATTCATTAAGGGAACAGCCGGAAACCACAACAGGATTAGGCTATTAATGCATAGGACAGAGTTCAAATAATCTAAATTCCTTCATGTGTTAACTAGCGACATTAGGAGTAGAAATGCAATCCAAAAATGTTTCTGTTGCTTTTTTCTTGGTGGGGCAGTTAAAGGGGTATACTGAATTTCTTTGTGTTTTCTATTTCTCTCTCTTATTTGGGATTCCCTTTTTAAAAATGACAGCGTTTCACTTAAATTCTCCCACTTAAACTTTACACAATCACTTGTATAATACTGTTTAACACACAAACATTGTATTTCACAGGAATTAATATTCTTTTTGTTTCTATTCCACTCAGAGCAAAAAGGTCGTTGGTCGAGTCCCGGCCGGGTCAGTTGGCATTTCTGTGTGGAGTTTGCATGTTCTCCTCGTGTTGGCGTGGGTTTCCTCCAGATGCTCCGGTTTCCCACACAGTCCAAAAACATGCGCTATAGGTGAATTGAATAAACTAAATTGGCCGTAGTGTATGTGTGTGAATGAGTGTGTATGGATGTTTCCCAGTACTGTGTTGCAGCTGGAAGGGCATCCGCTGTGTAAAACATATGCTGGATAAGTTGGCGGTTCATTCCGCTGTGGCGACCCCTGATAAATAAAGGGACTAAGCCGAAAAGTCGCAGGAAAATGAAGGAATGAATGAGCAGTGATAGTTTTCCATGATTTTCGATAGTTTTCCATGATTTTCACAAATTGCTAATGGGCTTCCAAGTGTTACTGATATTATTGTTTTAAAATATGTATTTTTTGTTATATTCTAATATAATTGCCCTTAAAGGGGTGGTCCACTACGATATCATATTTTAAACTTTAGTTCATGTGTAATGTAGCTGTGTGAACATAAACAACATCTCTGAATGTAATATGCTCAAAGTTCAATGCAAAGAGAGGCATTGGCTACAGCGATAAAAGTTTGGGGACTACAAAAAAAATACATCATGAATGATGTCATAAACCTGAAGGTTACGTGCATAGGAAACGCGAAGGGGCGTGGCCAGAGGCGCTGTAATGTTACAGCAGAGAAAGCTAAAATGCCGTCAAAAGGCTGCTATTTTCAAGGAGCTTCTTCTGTTTCTGTATTTGGGCTTCCAAAGGACATGACACAAAGAGAGAAGTGCTTACAATTTAATTTAATTATGTTCCAGAGAATTATAAAAAAGATATAGCTCATTTGATAAAGGACAACTTCCAGAATCTCTCCCAGTTCAGTGCTGGATTCGGCTAAAAACTCCTCAAAGAAGGAGCAGCTCCAACCATAATAGAAGAAGCTGTGGATTGTGAGTACTTGTAAAAACTTGTAAGTATTTTTATTTGTTAAAATGTATCTATTACATGCATAGTTTCTAGCGTTAACGGTATGTTGTAGCAAGGACGTAAACAAGGATGTAAACAACAAGAAATGCTGTTTGGCACCATTAACAATTTAGCTACAAATTCATATTTATCTGTCAAACCGCTGTAAACACCCACAATCTTCAGCAGCGCTGCACTGTCTCTCTATGTGGCCACTTTCCGTGCGTTCTACATCTCAAATAATGAACTCCCAAAAGATATGTCAACGTTTCATATTACTTACACATGCTTATAACCCAAATATATATGAAAGACACTTGCAACCCGGAGAACTTCTATAAGCTCCTTGCTTAAGAATGATGTTTTTAATGTAAACTTTTATTCTCTCTTTATGTGTAATCAGGTGTTTTGCAACAAGTCTCTTGCTCATGTATTAATATTATGGTTTTAATACTTCTACAATCAATGTTTAACTCTACCACAGCTAAATAAGATCATAGATAGTTCATGTTTGATGTCCCTGCAAAGCTAATTTGGTGTATTGAACGATTGTTTACATCTCATGTTAATACGTGTGCAACATATTAACATTTTAAGAAACCTGCATCAGTTTACTACCAGAATGCTATGCAAATCACCAGGCTCTGAAACAAAGACTATAAAACGTTTTTTGTTGGAGTTAAACTTCTCATTGGTCAACTCGGCTCTGGAGGGTGGGTACAAAACCATCCTTATAAAAGCTTATGCCTAAAGCCACCACCCAGACTCAAAAAGGAGAGACTGTAGAAGGCCCAGGCCAGAGAAAGACTTGAACCCAGAGGACTCCAGGGAGCAAGGGGGGGGGCCCCAGACAAAATGGGTTAATCGCACAGCTCACTCCCATCTCCGATACCTTTCTTTCCCGTCGAGAGTCTAGTTAAGTTTAGTGCGCCGCAAAACCAGTAGTCAAACACGACTACCCATTTTGCCGCTTTAGAACTTGAAACGACCGACTCCACCCCACTCCAAGCCTCACAAGGACAAAGACCTGATGACCAGCTAACCACGTGCTCAACAGAGGGAGTTTCTGCACATCACAAAAGGGAAACATGTAACACTTCCAGACTACCACTGAACTGGTGTAAACTAAATACAACCCTAAAGAGACTATAGAAGGGTTAAATGATATGTTTGGTTCGCTTGGTTTGGTCTTGCAAAATCTGAGGTTTTTCCATCATTACACTCCCTCAAACTCTTATTTTTCTTTCTTTACTCTTCTCTACACTTGTATGAATGTGTGTTTGTGTTAGTCAAAAGTTTCATTTTGTATAAAGAAAGGTGCCTGTGCATGTTTATGAATCTAATGTCTTAAACTTTGATGTTGCTACCCTGCTTAAACATAAATGTTTGTTTTTTTTGCTCATCAGCAGAAAACAATATTGCACGATGCAATATTTGTGACAAGAAAGTCATACACAGCAACAATACAAGCAACCTTTTTAAACACTTGCAGACAACACACCCTGAAACCTATAAATAAGCGGAACAAAAACAAGCTGCCCAGTGTTCCACTCAGTCTCCCTCTGTCCGACAAAAGACATTACAGGAGAGTTTTAAAGGAGGCAAACCCTATCCAGGTACGAAGAGCAGAGTAATTAGTTAACCTATTAACTTTAATTGCTTTATTGACATGACAAATGTTACAAATGTATTGCCAAAGCATTTATAAAGTTTACATTAAAAATAAAAGAACATACATATATAATAAAAACAAAACAAAAAGTAAATAGTAGTAGTAGTAAAAAAAAAAGATATATATACATATAATAATAAAATATAAATAATATATTATTCAATATTTCATTCATTTTCTTTTCGGCTTAGTCCCTTTATTAATCTGGGGTCGCCACAGCGGAATGAACCGCCAACTTATCCAGCATATGTTTTATGCAGCGGATGCCCTTCCAGCTGCAACCCATCACTGGACAATTTAGCCTACCCAATTAACCTATACCACATGTCTTGTCCCACGCGAACACGGGGAGAACATGCAAACTACACACAGAAACGCCAACTGACCCAGCCGAGGCTCGAACCAGCGACCTTCTTGCTGCGAGGAGAACGTGCTACCCACTGCGAAGAGTTTTTTTTTTTTTTACACATTTCTAGCCAAGAATTATTGGCCATCTGGTTCTCCCTATGATCACGCATGACGGATTATAAAGATGTGTATACCGGCGTACCAAAATCTCTTTAAAGAGGTGGTCCACAGTGGTTTTTTAAAGGTTTGATTGTGTTTATGGGGTGCAAAACAATGTGTGTTTGTGATTCATTTGTAAAAAATCACATTATTTGTTCACATATCTTACCTTCATTTTATACAGCTACTGAGCTAACATGGAAACGACCATCATATTTCCTGGTTCCTCCTATAAGGCCCGCCCTCAAAGGGCTCTGATTAGTCAGCTAACCTAATGTGTTGTGATTGGAGTATCGGCTTCACATCACCAGGAAAGGTCATGCCTCTCTTGCATGCTGTCTGTCAGACTGTAAATAATGTCAGTGAAGCCGTATCAGTTTGAGCCTAAGTCAGACACAGAAAATGAAGAGGACACAGCTGAACCCATGCAAACGCGACTCTTGCAAGATGTTTCTAAATGGTATGGGGGTTTTTGTTCGTTGGTAAGAGGAGGAATGTGGTCAAGCCATCAGCATTTCATTTCAGCATCTCATATTAGTGTATATAGGAAATGATACATTATAAGATGGCTGTAAAGTCTCCATTTCTAATAGATAGCAGGAAAAATGGTCTACTTTAGTTTTTCGTTCACTTTCTGAAGTTTAACCACGTCATAAAAATGCAATCGTAACGACATTGTACTGTAGTAAGCTAGGACAAATTAAAACGCACTTCAGGTATTTATAAAGAGTATGTTTAATACATGATGAATAAATAAATGAAAATATACTGAAAGCATGGACAAACCTATTCTGAAAACAACGCACTTTTGTAAATAAATAAATAATGAAACATACGTTGCAGAAAAAGCAATAAATGATATGTGATATTTTCTTTATTCTGAGTAAAACGGTTAACGAAATTACCGTAATAGTACGCATGCTCAATAATGCATTGCTTGCAGTTTTTCTGAAGTGCTGCTGGCTTGACCGCAGTGTTGTACATCCTTTTTTCTTGTTTTACATCTAGTAAAACAAGTAGGGGAGGGGGCGGTGGCGGCGCCTCAGGGAGACTTGGGATGTCTGTACATAATATATACATTGCGGTCGCTGTTGACAATTGTGGATATTTCTCCCAGAAAACTTCCGTAATTTCATCCCCACGCAAGGTCATCAATTTTGGTATAGCATCTGATCGCCGCCGGCCGAAAACATGGTAGTTATTAACATCACATAAACCCGCAGCTCATCCACCCCCCCGGTTCTCAACTTTGTTACTACGAGACCACCACACCAAACCAAACTCTCCACACACCCGGATCTTGGGAAATTGCTAATAATTGCTAGTGACAAACCGTGTTTCTCGTTGTTTATATCCTTGTTTACGTTGTGACGACAGTCGACATTGTCGGAAAATGTCTAATTGGTCTCCACCCATGGGACGGCAAAAAGGAAATGGGTGAGAATATAAAGGAAGAGGAGGAGAGTTGAAAGGGGCAAAAAAAGTGTGCGGAAGCAAAAGGAGAGTACTGAACTGTTGCAGTGCGGGGAACGACTACAGAAACCGGGTCGAAACAGAAAGAATAAACTTAACGACTGGCTGTGAGAAAAGAGAAAAGAAAGTGAAAGTACGGAACGGAGCAAAGACCGCTGTCTTGTAGCTGAAGTGATTGTACGCTGTCTGTGAGGTAGTGCGTCACCAAAGATTCGGTGCAGTGTGTCCTGAATAAGAGAAAAACTTACCGATTCATCTTGCTGGCATGGAATCAGATGCCGAAAGCCCTCATCCCTCAGTCGACAGTGTCAGAGGTTCCTGCAAGGCTAACGTGGCTGCTACTCACTGGCTGGTTCGTCAACACACTCATCCTACGCATCCACACATCCACATTCGCCATTCACCCCCCTTATTTGCCTTGACCCCCTGGGTAAGAAACTTGTTTCTTTGTTTTCTTTGCCCAAATTCTCATTTTATTTTTCTTGTTTTGTTTTCGCCCCATACAATTATTTTTATTTTTATTTTTTTCCCCCCGTGCTCAAATCTGACACGAAACTGCTGGCCTGAAACCATTGGCATTTTTTCCTTTCATTTTCATTTCAGTTCTAAGTGCCGAGGGTTTTGTTTTCTGTTGTGGTTATTGTCATATAGTATGTTTGTTTTTTGTTATTGATACTGCTGTGTTGCTGTTTGTGTGTGTAAAAATGGAAAGTATTTTTTATTTATTATTGATGAATACAGACTTTATTTAGACGAATGCAGAAATGGTCTCAAGAGTTTTTTCTGGTTCTCATTGTTTATTTATTTTTCTTTGTTTAATATTTCTAACTGGTGGTGAGAGCTAGCCGTGGTATATTTTCTTTAACAAAAAGGTATTTTGACAGATATTCTGTCTGGCGCCCAAGGTTAATTTAAAAACAAGTGACAATTTTTGTAATGTTATTTTTTTGGCATCACTGTTCCTACACCACCGTTACAGAAATGGCGCCCAACGTGGGACTGGGCCTGAACTTTAAACTCTGAATTTTGGGGGAAAAAAAAACACACCCACACACATTACTGCACAAAAAGACTTTATTGTGAACTGTTGTCTACAAATTGTTAATTTGAAAGACCTTGAACTACACTGAATTTGACTTTATTTTTTACTTGACTTTGGGTTTTCTTTGTAAAAGAGTTTTCTTTCTTTGGAGAAAAAATAAATACATTTTCTTTGTGAAAAAGGGTGGAAGAAAAAAAAATCTGTGAAAAAACTGATATTCTTTGTGAAAGTGTTACCTCTGTATTGAGAATTGTGAATACCTTGTACATTTTTCTACCTGTTGTAGGTTGTTATTTTCTTGGTGCCCCTGTCTACTCCTCCCCAAACATTGACCAGTGCCCAGTTTTCTTTTATTATTTTTAATTTTTGCCATTTAGAGCCATTTTCCCCTGTACATGTCAGACATGGCCAGTACTCCCCCATCACCATTTGCCTGTGTGGAAATTGATCCTCCAGACATTGCAACCCCTAACTGGTCACCTGTGCGACAAATGATGCAACACCGCCATTCTCAACCACTGCAAGTTTCCACCTTTCACTCAACTCCTACCCAAGTCCACCAAACCCCTCTCCAAACGCAGGTGCACTTTGGATCTCCACCTCCAAGGATTACTACTCCTCTTACGTCATCTCCTCACCAGGATTCCATGCAGTTGTGCTCTGCTACTAAAGCCACACCACCATCTGCAGGAACTCAGCATGACTTGCCTGTATTTCTCCCAACTCCTGGAAGAGAAATTTATCAGTTATCAACACAGGTACAAGGGAACTGGGATTATATTCTTAATTGTCTAAAGCAGCAAGATGAAGTTTTAAAAACACTCACTCAAGAAGTTGTAACAACCTCGCCACAGTTTCAAACCAAATTTGAAACTTTGACCACCAAAATTGACTCCAACCACCAGCATCTTCAAAATGTATTCACTACTCAAAAACATCATGAGCTGGAAGACAGTGGACAGTTAATTAAAGCCTTGAAAGTGATGTTGGAAGGTGATCTGAAGAAATGTGAACTTGCCTTAACGGCTGAATTCAGATTCATGGTGGAGCAACTGCAGCTGGAGATTCAAAGAGACATTGTAAACCTAGAAAAAAAATTCTCAGAAAAACTATGATCAACTTTCACAAGCCATAAGTCAATGTAACAGCCAAGTAAATGCTCTAATTCATTCCATCAAAGAGCTGAAGCTTGATGTTGTTAATATCAAACCTTCTGCACAACCAGTGACTGTTTTACATGTGATGACTCTAACACCTTTACTTTCCACTGATTCAGAAGGTGACGCTGCTCTCTCTACCACAGAGACTTTACCTTTACACCTACCTCATCCCATACCAATGCCCAAAAGTGATCATTTGAAACTGACCTTTCCCACTTTTGGTAGATCTTCAGACGATTGTGATCCTCTGTTATATCTAAACCGTTGTCATGACTTTCTAGCAGTACATCCACTAAATGACGCAGACATCTTGGCCACCTTTCGCACTGTTCTATATGGTACCGCAAGAGACTGGTGGGAAGTTGCCGGATCCAATATTCAAACCTAAACTGAGTTTGAGACGGCATTCCTATCAGCATTTCTCGCTGAAAATTACGAAGACGAGTTGGCTGAACGAATCCGCACCAAGGGACAAAGGAATCTATTAGAGATTTTGCTTTCTCCTATAGAGCCCTTTGTAAACGATGGAAACCTTTACTGAGTGAGAGTGAACTGGTAAAAATGATTTTTAAAAATATTAACCCTTACCTGGCCAGTCTGCCAACTGCGCAGCCGAGTAAAAACTGTGGATGAACTAGTAAAACTTTGTCACCAACTAGAAAAAGACCATGCACAGCAGTTACGGTATGAAGGAAGAACTTCAAGTATCCCAATAGCACCCAAACCTACCTCAAATCGTCCAGCAGAGAGACCTCCTGTACAATGCTGGAGATGTAAAGGTCAGCATGCCCCAGGAAACTGTACACAATATTTTTCTGCATCTGCTTCCACTCAACGCAGCAACCAGCCTGTAGGAGATAAAAGAAATATACCCACACAGCATCAAAGGAGTGCACCTTCCCACAACAGCATCTCTGTTACAACTCCAATAACAGCAAAACCAAGTCATCCTTCTACCCATGAGTTCATACCCCAACAGCTAATTGTGCCAATCACCATTGGAGCTTGGTCTGAAAAAGCCATAATCGACACTGGAGCCAGCTATACCCTACTTCACGAAAGTTTGTGGTCAGAACTTGCCCCCATTGACGTTCTTCATCAATGGACCCATGGTCCCCTCTACTTGGCTAATGGTGAGACTGACATGCCTTTAGGATGGGCAAAATTAAATGTCATTCTTCACAATATGGGTTTTCCTATTCCTGTTGCTATCCTCCCCTCCACAGCTCTCACTTATTCAGTGGTCCTAGGACTGGATTTTATATTCACCAGTGGGCTACAGATCAATGTGGCTGGTGGAAATTACATACATAGGAAAAAACATAGGTCAAGCTCTTTCATTGTTCACCTCAATTCCCCCACTACAAAGACTAGTCCAGTTACCAGAACAAGGATGACAAGACGCTAATAAAAGCATTAGCTGATCAATCTCACCTGCATCCAGAAGACAAGTGCCAGTTACATCATCTACTTCTGCAGAATCCACAAGTTTGTACCTCACAGCTTGGAAGAACAACTGTTCTCCAGCACTGCCTGTATACTGTCTACCCTGTGCCGATTAGACAACGTCCATACCGTCTTACACCAGAGAAGCAAGAGATTGTTGAAGAGCAAGTCAAAGAAATGCTGATGAATGGCCTCATAGAACCCTCACACTCAGCGTGGGCCTCACCCATTGTCCTTGTTCCCAAAAAAGATGGCAGTATGAGGTTCTGTGTGGACTATCGTAAAGTCAACGCTATCACAGAGAGAGATGCCTACCCCTTACCTGACATTACCGAGATACTGGAATCCCTCTCCGGTGCTGTCATTTTCTCCACCATTGATCTCAACAGTGGGTACTGGCAGGTGACTATGGAACCTGGAAGTGAATCCAAGACTGCCTTCATAACTCCCTCGGGCCTGTATCACTTTAAAGTTATGCCCTTTGGACTTAAAAATGCACCAGCAACGTTGCAGCGATTAATGGAGTCTGTCCTAGGCGAGTTACGGGGAAAAATGTGTTTCGTATATATTGATGACATCATCATATACTCACCCTCAATCACCCAACACTTCAAAGATCTTCAAAGTGTCTTCACCCGGTTGCACAGAGCTGGTCTGACAATTAACCTGAAGAAAAGTACATTCTGCCAACATGAATTATCATTTCTAGGACATGTGGTGAACACCCAGGGCATCTCTGCTGATTCCATCAAAGTGGAAGCTATAAAATTCTACCCTGTTCCAAAAAACATCAAGGATGTTCAAAGATTCCTCAGATTGGCAGGATGGTACCATAGGTAACTCATTGAAGAAAAAAGGGTGAATTTTTCAATGGACACCTCAATGTCAACAAGCGTTTGAGAAATTAAAGACGTGTCTCACCTCGTCTCCCATCCTTGGACATCCTGATCTTCGTCTCCCCTTTGTGGTTTACACAGATGCCAGTGATTCAGGATTAGGTGCGGTGTTGACACAACGTAAGGTGCAAGGGCAGGAGGAAGTTATTGCCTATGGAAGTCGAACACTGACCAAACCTGAGATAAATTATTCAGCTACAGAAAAGGAATGCTTAGCCATACTATGGTCTATCGAAAAGTGGAGACATTTCCTGGAGCCAAAACTCTTCACTATAGTCACCAATCATGCCACTCTTCAGTGGGTCCTGAACTCCACGAAGACCACCTCCCGTTTAATCCGTTGGGCCCTCCCGTCTTCAAAAATGTGACATTGTGGTTGAGTACAGGAAGGGAAAACGGAATGAAGCACCAGATGCTTTATCTCGCATTCATCCCATACCTGGTTGTCATATGTATTCCACTCAAAAAGAACGAGAATTTCCCATCTCCACTGCAGAAATCTGGGAAGAACAACATAAAGACCCAGATATCATCAAGATATTCCAGAACCTAGCAGAGAAAGATTCTACTATGCATGAACAGTTTGAGATAATGGACGACAAATTTTATCATCGTTCCCTTTTGAAAGATGGACACAAACACCACAGGATATATATACCTGCAACCCTTATCCCAAATCTCCTTCAACACTACCATGCACATCCTTTAAGTGGACACTTGGGCAACTACAAAACTTACCAGAGGATACATCACATTGCTTTCTGGCCTGCAATGTGGACATCTGTAAAAACTTATGTGAAAAGGTGTGTGAGATGTCAAATGTTAAAAAACAAGAGTAAAAAACCAGCAGGAAAACTCCAACAGACCACTACCACTCGCCCAAATGAGATGTTAGGTGTTGACATCATGGGACCTTTTCCTTGCAGCCCTCACAAATCACAATATCTGTTGGTTTTTGTGGATTATTATTCATGTTGGGTTGAATTATTTCCCATGGGAGATGCCAGTGCCCAGACCATAGCCAAATACTTCAGAGAAGAAATACTCACCTGGTGGGGAGTACCAGATTTTATTCTATCTGACCGAGGCACACAGTTCACATCAGCCATTTTCTCTGAAGTTTGTAAAAAATGGAAAATCAAACAGAAAATGACAACAGCCTACCACCCCCAGACCAATCTCACAGATCGAGTGAACAGAACATTAAAACAAATGATTTCTGCATATGTAGAAGATAACCATAGAAAATGGGACCAACACTTACCAGAACTTCGCTTTGCCATATATTCTGCAGTCCAAGAAACTATTGGCATGACTCCAGCAGAGCTTAAACTCGGAAGGAAACTCCAAGGTCCCGTAGATAAGTTACTGCATGGACACAATTTATCCCGATTCTCCGGCCTACAACGTTGCGGAACACCTGTCAAATTTGAAAATGAAAGCAAATGACTGCAGCAAGAAAGCTATGGCAAGACAACTCCGCAGCTACAATAAAACACGACGAGAGGCATCCTATAAAGAAAAAGAACGTGTCTGGGTAAGAAACTTTCCTCAGTCAAGTGCATTGCATCATTTCATTGCGAAGCTTGCAAACAAATGGAAAGGACCCTACAGGATAATTCAACAGTTAGGACCTCTGAACTATCGTGTTGGAAAACACTGGAAAACACTGGAGAGGATGTACGAACCATAAATGTCTGTAACCTTAAGCCTTGCTTTCCAACAGCTGAAGAACTGGAGAATCAGGAGAAAGAAAAACTTAAAGCCATTTTCCTCCAACCATTGAATGAAGAAGAGTTTCTTGGTTTTTGACAGTTCTTTTAAACAACCAGGGATTGTTGTTTTTTTCATGGGGGGGAGAGTGTGACGACAGTCGACATTGTCGGAAAATGTCTAATTGGTCTCCACCCATGGGACGGCAAAAAGGAAATGGGTGAGAATATAAAGGAAGAGGAGGAGAGTTGAAAGGGGCAAAAAATGTGTGTGGAAGCAAAAGGAGAGTACTGAACTGTTGCAGTGCGGGGAATGACTACAGAAACCGGGTCGAAACAGAAAGAATAAACTTAACGACTGGCTGTGAGAAAAGAGAAAAGAAAGTGAAAGTACGGAACGGAGCAAAGACCGCTGTCTTGTAGCTGAAGTGATCGTACACTGTTTGTGAGCGAGTACGTCACCAAAGATTCGGTGCAGTGTGTCCTGAATAAAAGAAAAACTTACCGATTCATCTCGCTGGCATGGAATCAGATGCCGAAAGCCCTCATCCCTCAGTCGACAGTGTCAGAGGTTCCTGCTAGGCTAACGTGGCTGCTGCTCACCGGCTGGTTCGTCAACACACTCATCCTATGCATCCACATTCGTCATTCACCCCCCTCATTTGCCTTGACCCCCTGGGTAAGAAACTTAATTTTGTTTTCTTTGCCCAAATTCTCATTTTATTTTTCTTGTTTTGTTTTTGCCCCATACAATTATTATTATTATTTATTTTTTTTTATTCCCGTGCTCAAATCTGACACGAAACTGCTGGCCTGAAACCATTGGCATTTTTTCCTTTCATTTTCATTTGAGTTCTAAGTGCCGAGGGTTTTGTGTTCTGTTGTGGTTATTGTCATATAGTATGTTTGTTTTTTGTTATTGATACTGCTGTGTTGCTGTTTGTGTGTGTAAAAATGGAAAGTATTTTTTATTTATTATTGATGAATACAGACTTTATTTAGACGAATGCAGCAATTGTCTCAGAGTTTTTTCTGGTTCTCATTGTTTATTTATTTTTCTTTGTTTAATATTTCTAACTGGTGGTGAGAGCTAGCCGTGGTATATTTTCTTTAACAAAAAGGTATTTTAACAGATATTCTGTCTGGCGCCCAACATTAATTTAAAAACAAGTGACAATTTTTGTAAAGTTATTTTTTTAGGATCACTGTTCCCACACCACCGTTACAACGTCCTTACTACAACAGTAAACAGGGCTGCCCTTTGTCACCAATTCTGTTCATAATTTTTTTGGACAGAATTTCAAAGCGCAGCCTTGGGCTGGAGGGGGTCCGGTGCGGGGACCACAGGATTTCATCTCTGTTATTCGCAGACAATGTTGTTTTGTTTGCTTCATCGAACCTGGACCTTCAGCATGCACTGGGGCGGTTTGCTGCCGAGTGTGAGAAGGCTGGGATGAGAATCAGCACCTCCAAGTCTGAGGCCATGGTGCTTCACCAGAAAAAGGTGGTTTGCCATTTCCAGGTTGGAGGAAGGTCCTTACCCCAGGTGGAGGAGTTCAAGTATCTTGGGGTTTTGTTCACGAGTGATGGAAGGATGGAACGTGAGATTGACAGGCAGATTGGTGCAGCGGCAGCAGTAATGGGGTCAATGTACCGGTCCATTGTGGTAAAGAAGGAGCTGAGCTGAAAGGCAAAGCTCTCAATCTACGGGTCAATCTACGTTCCTACTCTCACCTATGGTCATGAGTTTTGGGTCATGACCAAAAGGACAAGATCTCGATTACAAGCGGCCGAAATTAGCTTCTTTCGCAGGGTGGCAGGGCGCACCCTTATAGATAGGGTGAGGAGCTCTGTCACCCGGGGGGAGCTCGGAGTAGAGCCGCTGCTCCTCCACATCGAGAGAAGTCAGCTGAGGTGGCTCAGTCATCTGTTTTGGATGCCTCCTGGACGCCTACCTAGGGAGGTGTTCCAGGCATGTCCCACCGGGAGGAGGCCTCGGGGAAGACACATGACAAGCTGGAGGGACTATGTCTCGGGGATCCCCCCGGAGGAACTGGAGGAAGTGTCTGGAGAGAGGGAAGTCTGGGGTTCTCTCCTAAGACTGCTGCCCCTGCGACCCGGCCACGGAAAAGTGGTTGAAAATGAATGAATGAATATTGAGTGTCTAAACAAACCTATAAATGTGTAAATACAGCAAAATGTTAATTGAACTTTAAAATTACAGTTACAGGTACCAAGAATGGCCACAGTTCAAAACTGTGAGGTCCCCATATTGGACTTTGTCATGCAGTGTGGGGAACACACCTTTGAGGTTTCCCTGTGGCGTGACATGGCTTTAGAAGAGTTTTGATTGAACACAGGTCACAGTGACCCACCTCAAAGCAGTTGTGAAGCGAGATGGTGCAAGCATATCCTCGGCATACACAACAATTGAGGTGAGCAATGTGTTCAACACGTTTTTGGGGTTCAAACTGAACCAGACAATCCTTTGAGTGTATACTTTAAAGGGTTAGTTCACCCCAAAATGAAAATTTACTCACCGTCAAGTAAGAAGATGTTTTGAAGAAAGCTGAAAATCTGTAGCAAATGCCTTTATTTTTAAGAGAAAACAAATAAAGTCAATGATTAAAGGTTTTCAGCTTTCTTTAGAATATCTTCTTTTGTGTTCAACAGAAGAAAGGAACTCAAAGATTTGGAGTCACTTGAGGGCGAGTAAATTTAAATTTTCAGATGAATTATCCCTTTAAGTATACAGTAGTCAACATTTGAAATGGATCAGAACCTTTCATTAAAGATGTCCTGAACTATTAAACAACAGTGCACTTGCCTTAGGACAATTCTAAAAGCTCTTTTTGATCCCTTTCAAATGTTGAATACTGTATGCCTGTGAAAGGTAAATACATGGTTGATTAATGACTTTAAAGTATACTTTTTATTTGTGTTACAAATACATTAAGTAAATTGAGTGTATATACCATAATTATACTATTTCTGAGTAAAGAGATGCTGAATAATAACTTCAGCTTATTCCAAATTAGTTACTACAAATTGTACACGGTCTTCAATAACAAATCACTAGTTAACTATGTGTACACACTAATGATTGTGGTGTACAAAACTACTAGTGGTGTGGTGAAAGCACTCATTCGTGGCCGAGTAGTTAAAGTCAGGCTTATGATCCAAAGGCTTATGATCCAAAGGTTGCATGATCGAGTCTTGGCACCATCAGGAATTGTTGGTTGTTTGTGTATGGGTGTGTCCATTACTGTTTGTGTAGTTGTATTGGTGCAATGCCCAAAATTCTTCAACATGGTACAAAGTTTTTTTTTGGTTTTTTTACCACAAATATGAAAGAAGTATACTTCTACACAGTAAAATAAGCAGTGTAAAAATGCAGTGTTAAATGTTTTTTATTCTAAAAGAGTTAAATTAATAACCAACAGTGTTAATAAATGTTATTTTATAATAAAAAAAATTGTAATAATTTTTTATTTTATAATTATAATTATATTATATTTTTACACTTGAAGTGCAAGAACCCCGCCAAATTATCTTTGCTCCTCCCCTTTTACGCCATTTTATCCACATGCCAGCTGCAAGGTGAGGTCTTTTTCTTTCTATACTTAAATTTAAAAATATGTTTTTAAGTACTCAATAAATACTTTGTTAGGAGTGAAGATGCTTGTCAAAGTTAAGTTCAGAAGTGAACAGAAGTATGTGAAAGTTTCTCAAAGCGATTTGAAACTTTCCGATTTTCTGGATGAAGGTAATTGCATTTCTAATGAACTTGTATAATAAATAGGTATTAAGCTGACAATGTCAGTGGTGTTTGCATAGCCGCTAAATTGTATCTTATTTCGGTTCGTTTACAGCCTTTGTGAAGTTCGGCATCAGTGTCTCTAGTAGGCCCAAGGCCAGGCTTTACGATGAGTCTGGCACTGAAATAGACAAGGATTGCAGAAATGCTTTTATTTGTGAAGAAGAACTTACCCCTTACCCTTAAATAATTGAATGAGATGTTGTGAGCAGATGTTCAGAATTGTTAATGTTGATCTCACTTAAGAAGAACGTTCAAAAATGTTATAAGTTTGCTGTTCGATGATGCAGAGACATTAACATTTTTTGAGGGAAATGCTGAATGATTGTGAGAAATGCTTTATGATCCAGTTAGTCTTTAGTGAATATCATCAAAAAAGTTTAGATTAAAATGTTTGATAGTTATAAAACAGAAATGCTTGTTTGTAAAGAAAGTTTTATATTTCACAGCATTTGAAGGAAATGCTTTGTGAGAAGAACAGGATGCTTTTCATATACAACTAATTAATATCATCAAAACCGTTTATATTTAATATCACCAGCTTGATGTTCAAATTATTAAGCAAAGATGTTTTTGAATGTGATGATTGAATTTGAGCATAAGTTTTTTAGAATAAAAATTGCATTTTTTATTTTTAGTTATGTTAATTTGAATTAATTAAATAGAAAAAAATTGATAAAGTCTTTAATTTAAATGCTTTTTTAAATGTGGTAATGCTAATGTGAGTAATGTGTTCTCTAACGACATCGGTATCGGCCGATAGCGGTCTAAACAATCAGCTATCGGTATCGGCTGAGAAATTTACTATCGGTGCATCTCTAATATAAATAAAAATATATTCAAAAATAATCAATTTTGAGAATTCTTGTGCTGTGAAGTAAAGTCTAAAATTGTGTATGGAAAGTATTGACAATGCACTGTGATGCACTGAGATATTGAATTGAACCAAGTCGATGGCATGATCATCGTAACTGAACCGTTTACACCCTTACTGATCAATGTTAAAAATGTTACACAATCTAAATGTAAATGTTTTAAAGGTTTTATATATCTATATAGAAGATTCTATAGATAATTCACTTAATTGAATTTAAAATACTGTAGTTATTTTCTTAATTTGTCATGACAACTGACAACTTTTCATTCATTCATATTCTTTTCGGCTTAGTCCCTTTATTAATCAGGGGTCGCCACATCGGAACGAACCGCCAACTTATCCAGCATATGTTTTACGCAGTGAATGCCCTTCCAGCCGCAACCCATCACTGGGAAACATCCATACACACTCATTCACACACATACACTACGGACAATTTAGCTTACCCAATTCACCTATAGCGCATGTCTTTGGACTTGTGGGGGAAACCGGAGCACCCGGAGGAAACCCAACGTGAACATGGGGAGAACATGCAAACTCCACACAGAAATGCCAACTGACCCAGCCGAGGCTTGAACCAGCAACCTTCTTGCTGTGAGGCGATTGTGCTACCCACTGCGCCACCGGGTCACCCCCAACTGACAAATAATTGGAAAAAATTATTTTAAATAAATAGTAGCATAGTGTAGCCTAATTTGTGATTACACTTGGTCTTTCTTTCCTGCTGTTATAACCACCACATCAAACCTGTAGCTCTTTTATGAAAAAATAGTAAATCGCATTTTAAATTGCAAATCGCAATTTTGATTAGATAAATCACAATTAGATTTTTTTTTTCTCCAAATCGTGCAGCCCTACTGTCACGATCACCAGTAATCCAGCCTGTGCAGATCGCTGGGAAACTCACATATCGCATAGAACTACAAATCCGCCAGTATATGGACTACAAGATCCAGTCATGCAATACACACACACCTGCTCCAAGTCTCCATTGATTGCACACACTCACAGCTGAAGCTGCTCATGGATTGATTACAGGACTATTTAAACAGCACACACACATATATCATGGCTGAGTCTTCTGTAATGTGAAGGGGGACGCTGACAACAGAGGTGCGAATCCAAACGCAGGTTTATTATGCAGGTTACAATCAGGGGCAAACAGATGTATGTACGCAAATCCAGAGTCGTAGTCAAATACACAGGCAGATGGTCAGAAGGCAGGCAGCAGACAGGAATAAACAAGGCGAGGGTCAAAACGTGTTGCCAGCAGGGCTTGCTGTCTATTGCCCCCCCCCCCCAAAAAAAACTTTTAGGGGTCTCCTCCACCTTGCCAACAGTGAAGGGAGACCCACTCAGTTGTAATGCCAGTTCGATGTAAAACTGTAGTGTCCAGTGGGGTTCACTGTTTCGACTGTTTTTAGTTCACAAACTAATTTCGAGAGGAGCACATGACATGATTGATCGCGGCTGGTCTCTCATTTGTAATCATTAGTAAGCCAATCTATTCCAAACTCACTATAAATAGCACATCTAGCATTACTCCCTCATCTTTGTTTTTTGAAGACAGCTCTCGATACAAAAAAATGCTCCAGCTTCAAAAAGCTTCTTACAGCATCACACCACGAAACCTATCGTTATGGAAACGAACCAATAAACAATAACAACAACTTCAGCGGGAGCCCCGCTCTCCCCGAAATTCCAGCCGCAGCTTAGCCAGAACTAAAAATCAAGCCCGAAGCCCCCACAAGAGACAGCTGGCCCACCTGCTTTTACAATTCAACCACAACAAAGTCAAAGATTGATGCCACCACCTACTTTCCCCAGCCTCATTCTACGCATCCGCCATGCCTTCAACCTAAATCTCCAGCAAGCTGACAGTCCACGAACTCCGCCAGAATCTCTCAGATGCCGGTATCTGAACCATTGCAATAAAGCCGAACTCTCACCCCTGTCCGTTCTCTTGCGGTTCATAACATGTTTTAAGGGGAAACCTTGCGGAATATAACAACTCCCCAACAAAAGACTAAACATGCCATATATCTTTTGAAAGCTAAAACTCTCGTGACTTGAATGATTCCAACCATTTTAAGACACATTAACACAGCGGATACAATTTGTGTCCTTTATTGAACTGCCAACAACCAAAGAAACGATAACAACCGAAGAAACTCACCTTACAAGCCTCCCATCCCTCCACAGATCCACCATGACAACACAGACTAATCACACTGCAAGGGTCCAGGCAATCCAATTCAGTCCACAACACACTTATACGTTGATAAATATCCACTGAACTCAATGCTATCAATTAAAACTAGTAGCCAGAACAATCAAATCTACAAGTTCGGTAGAGTAGTGTCCTTTCAGATGTAAACATTACTGATATTTTGACAGCAAAATGTTCGCCGACCTTTGCACTCCTGGATTGACATCTCATTTGTACCAATAGCTGGATCTAAAGAAGTGTTAAGAACCTCCAACATCCAAGGAGCTCCCAGGATGAGTGACAGTCCCGCCCTGATGTTAATGGATCAACTTAGTTGCAATGATTAACAATTGAGTATGTAATATATAAGTGTTTAAAGTATAGAAAATAGAGGAAGGAACTAATAGATCTAAGGAGAAAGGAAAGAAAAAATAAAGGCATTCAATATCTACTGGGATAAAAGTTCAAGGTGACCATGTAAGGTATAAGATTTTATTTCATTTTATATAATACAGGGTTAGATAAACGGATTTAATATAAATATAAATAATTCATGTAAATAAAATAAAATAAGTGCTCTGTTTCAGTTCTGGAGATTAAAGAGTTCAGTGTGGAGGAGCTGAACACTCAGCGCCAACCGATACCTGAGCTCAGAAATCGGTGGGATTGAAGCAGTGCAATGATAAACAAGAACAACAGACTCTGATTGCATAACAAGTATAGTAGGTGGCGATATGCACGAAGAATGCAGTTCACCATAAAAAAGAAGAAGAAATTGCAATAACTTTGAATATGACTTCGGTCAGATAAGCTTGTGATATTAATTATGTTAACACACTAAGCGTAATATTATTTTGAACATGGACAAAAGTGGTTAAAGTATTGATTTAACGGGACATTGTTTTTAGGTCCAGGGTTTTGATGACATCCGTTGATTTAAAAAAAAAAATGAAATTAACACATTGAGTATACACGTCTGATTGTAACATGCCATAGTGGCTTAAGCTGCGGTCACACTAGAGTTTGAGTATGCAAAATTCTGTTGTACGGCGCTGCGAAAAGGGCCGGGATTAAACAAGATGATTAGACATTTAAAATGCAAGCGATTGGTCCATATTTAAAATTTCTGGCCAGAGAGGTCATGTTTTGATATTTGATTGGTCTCACGCAGTCACGTGATGCGATTTCACAGGTCAGAGTTCACCAAGCTTGAACTTTGCAAGCGAACTGCGAAACTTGTCACACGAGCTTGCGTTTCCAGTCTAACGCATTTGTGTGCGTATAAATGGAAGTCTATGGGGAGAAAAGTCTAGTGTGACCACAGCTTTACGCATCCATTCCACACACAAAGAGTGTCACGAGAGAATTTACATTTGCAAGTTGGTTGGAGGTATAAACGGCAAAGAAAACAAGCAAACAAACTTCCCGCTTGACAGTGATGAATAAGAGGAGGGTGTTTCTGACGAACGGAGTAATGTTTCATCCGTTGACTCTGAGGTAGATACATTTACATTTTAAGCAAATTTACAAGATCGCTAAGGGGTTAAAACTCTACTCCACCATCACTTCACCTACTTTGCCTTCAAGAGGAACCTCCTGGACACTAGCCCAAACCACGCCCCATATCCTCAGCCCACCATCTCTCCGTCAAAACAGGAACAACCCAAATTGTCAAATAAAACAGACTTCACCAGATAGATTCCAGGATCACCCTCACCACAACATCCACTGTTCATCAAAGGTACATGCCCTTGGACAATAGTTAACCTCCCCAGTACCCACAAAAAAATATATAAATAAATTGCTGACTGGGCAGCACGGTGGCGCAGAGGGTAGCACAATCACCTCACAGCAAGAAGGTCGCTGGTTCGACCCCCAAAGACATGCGGTATAGGTGAATTGGGTAAGCTAAATTGTCCGTAGTGTATGTGTGTGAATGGGAGTGTATGGATGTTTCCCAGTAATGGGTTGCAGCTGTAAGGGAATCTGCTGCATAAAAACATATGCTGGATAAGTTGGATAAATAAAGGGACTAAGCCGAAAAGAAAATGAATGAATGAAATTGCTGACTTTCTCACTTTTCCAGCAGCTGGCTCCAGAAACAGAACCACACCCAACAGCCATGCCTCCTTATTTAGAGATGATACTCCCCTGAATCACCCCTTGCACAACTTCCACAAAACCTACATCTCCCTCAGTCTACAAACTGTCACCCTAGAACCCTCCAATCATATCTCACAGCATAGAACGCATGACAACACACCATTTCCCAATTTTCCCTACTCATCATTACATCATTCATTTCCAACCTCCACTCAAATGCATTTCCACCCTCCACAAAGGTTACTTATCCATCCATACAGACCGCACCCTCTATGCCATGTTCACCCTTTCAGTTGGTTTCCTAAGGTGCTCCGAAATCACCATAACTTCTAATTTCAACATAAGAATACACCCAACTATCCCAGATCTAAACTTGTTTGATGAGGAAACATTTTCTTTCCTCATCAAACAAAGCAAACACATCAATCACATGAGGACACTTCATTTATATATTCGATACCCCCTCCTCCACATGCCCCTTCCATACACTTCTAACATTTCTACATTTCAGGAAAACCCAAAATCCCTGTCCCCTCTCCCCCTTTTTGTAGATGACACAAACCACCCAGTAACATGCTTTTGGTTCCAAAAACATCTCAAGCAGTCCTTCGCCTTTCAGGCTTCCCGCCAGACTCATACCCCAGTCACTCATTTAGAATAGGAGCTGCCATCACAGTAGCACACAAAGGGCTCTCGCAACAGCACATACAGACCCTGGGGAGGCGGTCTTCTGACTCCTTCAAAACCTACCCTCACCTCAACCAAAGCCATCTCAAAGAAGCCCAAAAGACCCTCACCAGCAGACACCCTCTTTTTAGCACCCAAGGGGCGAGGGCACGACCTAGCCACATCGATTACTCAAGGGCAAGGGCACGACCCAGCCACATCATACTATCAAGGGTGAGGACATGACCCAGACACGTCAATCACTCAAGGGCGAGGGCATGACCCAGCCACTCTCTCTTCCTTTTTTCCTTCCAGCTCTGAGTATCACTCAGCTTTCTCCCCTGACCACTCACCAAACTCCAGCAGGAGTTTTTCCCGCCCAAGCTCCCCTGTCAACCCCGCCCCCTCCGACCTGTTTCCGCAGGAGTCTTCACTGCCCCTCCCTTATCCCCTGATTCCTGGTCCTTCCTAGCTTAT
>CAIGQV010000744.1:688639-716329 GCA_903798115.1 Danio jaintianensis | reverse complement strand
GTAAGATTAATTTTATTACACTACTTTGACATTGCAAGACATGAAAGCATTGCCAACACTTTTGTCCCTTTTCGCTTTCCGTACATCCAGTTGTGTTTGGGTGTGTTTGCATACGCTGTTAGCGGACATGTGTCATAGAGGGGGAACTGGTATTCCAGAAGGGAACAGAATCGACTGCTACACCGGATATATGTGAAAGACATGTAACGCGTTGAGTTGAGATTAAAAAAAAAACATAACTCGCCTAACTCGTGTTGCATCAGAAAAATCAATCAAAGCTCACACGGGTCGTATTCCACATCTCGTGCTTTATTCTCCTGTCAACAGCGTCACTGTATATTACAGAAAAACAACTTAATTCGAGCATCAGATAAAAATAAACATCGGTCCCGCGCACATGCGCTTCTCGTGTTACATGCGTCTACAGACTGTTCACACACACACACACACATACACACAAAAATGGTGATTCTCTTAAAGGAGCCAAATCCTATTTTCACTCGTTACACACTTGTCAGATTTTATTTTAGAGAGCAGGCATGATTTTCATTTTCTGTCTGATTAAAGCTCAAACAGATACTGCTAACAGCTAACTTACTCTGACTGAGTACACAGCTGAGACAAAGCGCATGCTTGTGGAGGCGTGATGCTTTACTGGTGACGTGGAGCCAATCCGCGAATCACAGCACATTATGTTAGCTGACCAATCAGAGCCTCTTGGGGGCGGGCCTTTCAGAGGAACTAGGAAACATTTTCATGTTAGCAGAGTAGCTGTATATAATCAAAGTAAGATATATGAAAAAATTGCGTGATTTTCTACAAGTGAAGCATGAGCACACATTGCTTTGCATCTTATAAACACAACCAAGCCTTAAAATTACACTCTGGACCACCCCTTTAAATAAAACAGAATTTAGTAAAAATTCAAATGGATTGAAATTTTACCTTTACGTTAAAGTACTAAAATAATTTTTAAATCCAGATAATGTTTTCCATAATTCATACATGATAGAACTTCAGACAATAATTTGTTGCTGTGGGCTCCGCCTTTGGGCTCAGTGGGTCTCCTGGTGCAGCTCCACTTCTGGGCTCAGTAGGTCTCCTGGTGCAGCTCTACCTCTGGGCTCAGTAGGTCTCCTGCTGTAGCTCCACCTCTGGGCTCAGTGGGTCTCCTGGTGAAGCTCCACCTCTGGGCTCAGTGGGTCTCCTGGTGCATCTCCAATTGAAAATATTTGTAAAAAATCTCACAATACATGTGGCACAGAGTTTTCTGAAGCACAAATAGACTTTATTTTCTTGCTATGCTACTGATTTTTGCAATTATAACGTATAAATTGTTTGGTGTAGTATATGTGGTTCACTATTTTAATCAGTGAAGGAAAAATAAAACCTTGAATTAAAAGCTGTCACTGTGATCTTCAGTGACTTTTTAAACTCCTTTAAAAGATGTGCCATTGCCGTAAAGGTTTTCTAAAAATCCATTTTGTTGGTGGTTCTCCATTAAAAGTTTGAATGAATTTCAGACAGAATTCCAAGCCAAAAATTAATAAAATATTTCCTTATCCCAGTATAAATTTGACATTTTTAGAGACATGTATTTATTGACCTTGTCATTTTATAGGTAACTTTATTATATGTAATTAACAGCTAAATATTCAATAAAACCAGATTAAAGTAATTGCTTGGAAAGTTATATGTAACTCTAAACACTAAAGTATAATTTTAAAGCTCTATTGAGTTTTTTTGAAGCATAAGTTTATTTATAAAAAAAAAAAAAAAAAGGAATGATTTATTTTATAACGTTATATATACAGTCGTGGCCAAAACTTTTGAGAATTACAAAAATATTGGAAATTGGAAAAGTTGCTGCTTAAGTTTTTATAATAGCAATTTGCATATACTCCAGAATGTTATGAAGAGGGATCAGATGAATTGCATAGTCCTTCTTTGCCATGAAAATGAACTTAATCCTGAAAAAAACTTTCCACTGCATTTCATTGCTGTCATTAAAAGACCTGCTGAGATCATTTCAGTAATCATCTTATTAACTCAGGTGAGAATGTTGACGAGCACAAGGCTGGAGATCATTAAGTCAGGCTTATTAGAATGGCATTCTGGTTAGAATGGCAGACTTGACATGTTAAAAGGAGGGTGATGCTTGAAATCATTGTTCTTCCATTGTTAACCATGGTGACCTGCAAAGAAATGCGTGCAGCCATCATTGCGTTGCATAAAAATGGCTTCACAGGCAAGGATATTGTGGCTACTAAGATTGCACCTAAATCAACAATTTATAGGATCATCAAGAACTTCAAGGAAAGAGGTTCAATTCTTGTTAAGAAGGCTTCAGGGCATCCAAGAAAGTCCAGCAAGCGCCAGGATCGTCTCCTAAAGAGGATTCAGCTGCGGGATCGGAGTGCCACCAGTGCAGAGCTTGCTCAGGAATGGCAGCAGGCAGGTGTGAGTGCATCTGCACGCACAGTGAGGCAAAGACTTTTGGAAGATAGCCTGGTGTCAAGAAGGGCAGCAAAGAAGCCACTTCTCTCCAAAAAAACATCAGGGACAGATTGATCTTCTGCAAAAAGTATGGCTTCTCTCCAAAAAAACATCAGGGACAGATTGATCTTCTGCAAAAAGTATGGCGAATGGACTGCTGAGGACTGGGGCAAAGTCATATTCTCCGATGAAGCCCTGTGTCATGCCAACAGTAAAGCATCCTGAGACCATTCATGTGTGGGGTTGCTTCTCATCCAAGGGAGTGGGCTCACTCTCACAATTTTGCCCAAAAACACAGCCATGAATAATGAATGGTACCAAAACACTCTCCAACAGCAACTTCTTCCAACAATCCAACAACAGTTTGACAAAGAACAATGCATTTTCGTCATAGTGATATCTAAGTGGCTCAGGGACCAAAACATTGAAATTTAGGGTCCATGGCCTGGAAACTCCTCAGATCTTAATACCATTGAGAACTTGTGGTCAATCCTCAAGAGGCGGGTGGACAAAAAAAAAAAAACACTAATTCAGACAAACTCCAAGAAGTGATTATGAAAGAATGGGTTGCTATCAGTCAGGATTTGGCCCAGAAGTTGATTGAGAGCATGCCCAGTCGAATTGCAGAGGTCCTGAAAAAGAAGGGCCAACACTGCAAATACTGACTCTTTGCATAAATGTCATGTAATTGTCGATAAAAGCCTTTGAAACGTAGGAAGTGCTTGTAATTATATTTCAGTACATCACAGAAACAACTGAAACAAAAATATAAAAGCAGCTTAGCAGCAAACTTTGTGAAAACTAATATTTGTGTCATTCTCAAAACTTTTGGCCACGACTGTACAAACTCAGTCAACAAAGGTAATGTTACAAGTCTGCAAGCCATAAACCTGTGCACAGACCTATAAAAAGTTATAAAAGTAGGCAAATTAAGATCAAGATCAGGAAGCAATTGATATGGAAGAAAGCCTTAGAGGTTCTGCATATCAAATCTGACCAGCCAGGTGTGCCAGATTGAAAGGGATAGATTTGTGCAACCATGGAATGCTCACAGGATCCCAGGTATGTTATTCTATTCTCTCAGGTTGAGTGAAAGTTCCTTACAGATGGTCATAGTGGGTTCAAGCCAGATAGTTTCCAAGCACAATACTTGTTTATATTGGATCATCTCTCACCAGAATCTATTCTTTTGGAAGTGACCCCTTTCTGTCTAAGATAGACAAAGTGAGAGCAGAACAGCACTTTGTACATAATTACCCAGACCTTGCAGTTCTTTTTGACAGTGCTGTCAATTACAACTCTGTCCCATTCAAAGAGGCTTTGATTTACCTGATTGATATAAGTAAGAGGTTATAATAATTTCATAAATTCCCTGGGTCATGCGGAACATCTTTATAAATCGATTGTTATGATGGAAACCAAATTGTAGCACTTCTGTTTAAATAAACATACTGTAAATATGGACTCACACTGTTATTAAGTCACAAGTCTGTACTACGGTACAAGTAAAAGTTTTAAAGTATTAAATGTATCTTGGTGAAGTTTATTTATAAACTAATTTCGAGGGGATCACGTGCTTATGATTGCTTGCGGCTGGTCCCGCATTATTCAATTTATGATTCCTTAAGTTCCATATAACAGCCATCTTCGTTTTGAAGAATGCTTCCTGCTACAAAAACGCTTCAGCTCCAAAAAGCTTCTACAGCATTGCACCATTTAGCCTGTCGATATGGAAAGAACCAAACAACTACAACTTCAGCCAGAGCACCGAGACTGCAGCTGCGGTTTAGCGCCATCCAGCCTTGCCAGGATGACAATCGAGCTGGCGATCCAAGCCATTTCAATGAAGCCGAACTCTCACCGGTCTCCTAGCGGTCCACCCGCGGTAACGTACATAGCATACTATAAGGGGAAGCCTCGCAAAAATAACTACTCTCCAACAAAGACTAAACATTTTATAAACCTTTTGAAAGATGAGGCTCGCGTGACTAGAATGATTTCAACCAAAGAAACTCACCTCTCAAGCCTCCTGCCTGTCCACAGATCTATAACATTCTAACAGCTTCAAATAATTTAACTGCAAGGGTCTAGGCAATTCAATCCGTAAAACATTAGTCCACAGCATATTCATACGTTGATATCATCCATGGAATGCACTGCTATCATCCAAACTAGTCGCTGGAGTGCGTTCAATAGAGTAGCGTCTTCAGACATAAACACTAGCGATTTGGTCAACAAAATGGCCGCCGACCTTTTGCACTTTTGATTGACACTTCATTGAGCCAATAGCTGAAAGGAGAAGTGTCACCATCCAAGCTCCCAAAGCTTGAGATGGTCCCGCCCTCTCTCTTGACAGTTATGAATGGACCCAGTTGCAAAAGACCTGTTGAATGAATTGGGCCAGATATGCTCGTGATTTTAATCATGTTAAGATTCCAAACATAATGTTATTTAATCATGGATTAAAGTAAAGTCCATAACAAACATTCCATTCACAGTTTCTACTAAGTGGTGACATCGTTTTCGTTTTTTAAGTTCAGGGTTTGATGTTGGCAGTTGATCTATTTATAAAAAAAATAGCCATGTAACTTCTGAAAAGATTATTACCCAGCTAGTGAAAAACATTTAACACATCGAGCATAGAAGTCTAATCGTAACATGCCAAAGTGACTCATATGTCCTTACACAAGTTTATGATGGCAAGTCGGTTGGATGTGAAAACGGCAAAGAAACAAACTTCCCGCTTGACTGCTATGCATAGGAGGAGAACATTTCTGACAAATGGAGTAATGTTTCATCCATTGACTCGGTGTTAGATACATTTGCATTTTAAACAAATTTCTATATCACTAAGGGGTTTAAACTCCACTCTACTATCACTTCACCTACTCCGTCTTCAAGAGATACTTCCAGGACCACCAGCCAAGTCACACCCCATATCCTCAGCTCTCCATCCATCTGCCATCCTGTGGGGGGATGAATGCCCACCTCTACCATCCTTGCACACCATGCATTAACAAAAAGCACTTCCATTCACACTTGCCGCCCATGCCCTTATTAAGACGCCTCGCATGGATATCAGCTAAAACAATTCATTGTCTGCCGTACATGTACTATGTTGTAAAAAAAAATTCTCTCTTGTTTCTTATTTCAGAGATCATGGCAGCCGGCTCCAGAAGCTGACCCCCATCCAACCTATTACACTCCACATCCATTCTAAATGCATTCACACTCTACGCAAAGGATACATTTCCACTTACACAGCCCACACCCTCGATGCCATGTTCACACTAGCCTTTTTTGGTTTTTGAGATGTTCTGAACTAACATCAAATTTCAATCCCATAATCCACCCCACCATATCTGATCTAACTTTGCAGGATGAAAAAACTTTATCTTTCTTTATTAAGCAAAGCAAAACAGATCAATTACGCAAAGGACATTCTATATACATTTTTGACATCCCCTCCCCCACACATCCATTCCAAACCCTCTTAGCATTCTTACACCACAGGAGAGCAATACCACCTCAGGGAAGCCCAGCTGATCCTCTCCAGCCGACTTTCACCCACATGCATTTCTAGGCATAGGCACGATTCTGCCATTTCCCCCTGTTCCCCCTCCTATTAACATAAGAGCTTCTTCACTACCCTTCCTTTTTTCTTCCTTTAACTTTTTCCCTCCAAACTCAAACTATCCCATACTTTCATTTACTCTCGTTCACCACAGCTCCGACCCATTTAGGGGTCGCCCCGAGTTTCAATTGCTGCAGCAGCGGTGCTCTAAACGAGCTCATATACATTTACATTTCCAAATACCACTATCGTCACACTCCCCCGCACTGATACAGCAGTAAATGCTTCTGTGGGAGCGCACATTGCCTCCATACTGACCCACTGCACCTCTGCGGCAGCAAAGATGCTCTGCTGATCTACACTCACCCATAGCACCATTGCAACTGCAGTGACGCTCTAGCTAAGCCCTTATTCACTTTCATCTCTACATATCACTACTGACAGTATTTAATATTCCTGCGGGACCCATCATAACTCTCCAATACCGACCACCTCTGCAAGAGCAGAGGTGCTCCGCTGAACTACACTCACCCATAGCACCACTGCAACTGCAGTGACGCTCCAGCTAAGCCCTTATTCATTTTCATCTCTACATATCACTACTGACAGTATTTAACATTCCTGCAACAGCAGAGACGCTCCGCCAAGACTTATTCTACCTCTGCACCACTGCACAGCAGTGTCGCTCTGCCTGAGCTCACATACACTTCCATTTAGCCATTCACTACCGACACACTCCCCAGCACTGCCACAGCAGTTTAAACGCCTCTGCGGAAGCGTACTTGCCTGTTGCTATTATTGACTTCCATTGCACCTCTGCAACTGCAGAGATGCTCCACTTAGCTTAAATTCTCCTCTGCACCACTGCCCCAGCAGGGACGCTCCGCCTGAGCTCACATACACTTTCATTTATTTATACTATTACACTCCCCAGCACTGTCACAGCTGTTAAAACGCCTGCGTTTTAAGAGTTCTTTGATACTGACTTCATTGCACCTCTGCAGCAGCAGAGACTCTCCGCTGAGCTTATCCTGACATTTCACTACTGCCATTATAGAGTCTAGCAGAGCTCATACATCCAGCATTCAGATTATTACATCTGTCTCACTCTCTCGCCCGGTCACGGCAGTTAAACACTGCTACGGGAGCACACATAGCATTTGCAACATTGGCTGCCAGTACACTACTTCAGTAGCAGCGATCACTCTAACCTAAACCATTCACCTTCTGCACCGTTTCCATCTTAGCTCCTGCAAACCCTCTCCTGGTACCATCTTTCTAACACTTTCCATTCAGCAGCCGGTTATGGCTTTGATCTTTATTGCCTTTTGGGGGGTTCTTCAATACTAATACTGCTGTCCCAAGCTAATAAAGGCATCTTGGGGAGTTCTCGAGATCTACCTGAGCTCAAACTCCCCTCTCGCCTTGCAAACTGGAGGGAGCCATGGGCTCGAGGATCTTATGAGCTCAGAGCTCTCTCCCGGGACAGCATGCCAAACAAGCTTTATAATCAATCATCAGCTAAGTGTGAACTCTTGAAGTGAAGTTTATTTATAAACTAATGTTGAGAGGATCACGTGCTTATGATTGCTTGCGGCTGGTCCCGCATTATTCAATTTATGATTCACCAATCAGACGATTCCTAAGCCACTATAAATACCCTAAGTTCCATATAACAGCCATCTTCGTTTTGAAGAATCCCCCCTTCCACCCCTACTCCTCCTTCTTTCCTGGATGGATGACACGGTGGCCCAGTGGTTAGCACTGTTGCCGCACAGCAAGAATGTCACTAGTTCTAGTCCTTACCAAATCAGCCGACGTTTCTGTGCGGAGTTATCACGTTCTCCCCGTGCTCACATGGGTTTCCCCTGGGTTCCCCGGTTTCCTCCCAGCGTCCAAAAACACGCAACTTAAGTTAATTGACTAATCCAAATCGGCACCATAGACATGCTCCTAGTAAGTAGTTATCTCTTAAGAGCAATCACTATCTGTTCATTAGCTACTACAGCAGGGGAGTTCTCGATATCTACCTGAGCTCAAACTCCCCTCTTGCCTTGCAAACGGGAGGGAGCCCCAGGCTTGAGGATCTTATGAGCTCAGGGCTCTCTCACGGGACAGCATGCCAAACAAGCTTTATAATCAATCATCAGCTAAGTGTGAACTCTTGAATTACTAATAAAACAAATCCCATTAATAAATCCCCTTTGATGATTTAATACACATACACAGGACTGTCGTGGGAAAGATATATTTAAGACAGTATAATTTAAGAAACAGTAAAAGCTTAGTTTAGCTCTGTTTAAACAATTACTGTTATTACAAGGACTGTTTAAACAAATATTAATGTGGAGAGTAAGCTTGCAACAACCAAGCAATGTTGAACAACATTTTTAAACAATTTTTTTTTTAAACAATAAAACATCTAGTCTTGTTCCTTAACACTCAACATTCAGTCATGTGCCAATCCTCTAAGAATATTGACTACTTGGTCATTAAACCCAGTAACCCTGTGAATGTTTGCAGGAATATCTTCTGCTCGACACTTCAAGCATTATGTGGAATTTTGCAGCCACAATGTGGTGCAGGATCTGCAACCAACCAAGCTTTCACAGCAACTGGTAAAAACCATGAATCCTGATGGGGAGAAGACAACATTTCAGGTCTAAAACTGCAATACAAGACAGAAGATGTTATTTTATTGAAGCAGTAGTTGCATAAAATGGTTTAAGAAAAGTTCAGCGGTAGTGGATTTTTTTCTGTCTCCAGATTCTCCAAGCACAAACATAAATCAGGAAAGTGATTGTTTCATATGAATATGTATTTCTGTACTTTCCGACTTTGTGTGGATATTAGGCTTCTGCTGGTATCAAATGTTCCTGTTGCGATTAATTACAGAAGCTTTAATCATGGTATACTGAATTAACATGATATTGACCTAAGCAACCAAAAAAAAGATTACTTCAAAAATAATCCAAAACACTTAGTGTATTGCTTTATTGTATATACATGTTCAAAAGTAAATAATCGGTTGAAACAAATTAAAACAATCAAAAGGATGACAAAGTAGCCTATGAATGGCTATATGTTAACCTAAATTACAAATAGCAAATTCTATGACAAAAACTGTAATAAATTAATTTAAAAACCTTTTTGCGTATTTCTATTTGCCTTCCACCAAGTTAAATTAGACTAAGGTAAAATCAAAGGCAGTCATGGGTGTTTTACTATGGTAAATTCAAGCATACTGGTTAGAGATTAATTGTGTAATGCAGAATAGGTAACACTGTACTTAACGTTAGTTTATGGATTAAAATCAACAGTGAGAAATAGCCATAATATAGTTATATGTTAGTTAAAAAAAAAATCTAATGGATATTTTTAGTTAATTTAATAAAGTAATTACAATGTTTTATTTTAATTTGTTACTAGGCATAGGAAATTACCTAATAATCTAAGAAATAAGATACATCAGCTATGCTCAATAAATGCTTTTATAGTTGTCATTACATTGCCTTTAGTTAAATTAACTGATGCTAACAATTTGAACCTTATTGTACAGAGTTAGGGGCTGCACGGTGGCGCAGTGGGTAGCACGTTCGCCTCACAGCAAGAAGGTCGCTGGTTCGACCGTCAGTTGGTGTTTCTGTGTGGAGTTTGCATGTTCTCCCCGTATTGGCGTGGGTTTTGTCCGGGTGCTCCGGTTTCCCCCACAAGTCCAAAGACGTGTGGTACAGGTGAATTGGGTAGGCTAAATTGTCCGTAGTGAATGTGAGTGTGTATGGATGTTTCCCAGTGATGGGTTGCAGCTGGAAGGACATCTGCTGCGTAAAACATATGCTGGATTAGTTGGCGGTTCATTCCGCTGTGTGAATGAATGAATGTACAGAGTTAATGAACAAAAGGCCTACAATACAATACAAAAGGCATATAATACTCACACAGTAGTTTGATGTGTCCACAATATCGATATTCTGTATGTTTATGATCATGCTATATTGAATTATTAAATATTGGCATATGTTAAATTTATATTATAACAAAGCCATGAAGCTGAGTGCACATTTTATAGGGTAACATTATCTTTATTTGAATCATTGCTACAGCCAAACACCATGCAATACTATCTGCAAACTGAAGTGGATTTAAGCTATTTTAAGGCATTAAAACGCATTAATGGCTTGAAACAGTTAAAATTATTGACTGTAGACTAGTAGCTTATTACATTGGAGTAAAGAATTTATTAGATAACTGCAAAATTCTGCATCTTCAAATTTTATTTCATGGATGGATGCTGACATGAGAGGATTGCATGAGTGACACCATGTCCGCCTCTTCTGTTTCATAGCTTGAAAATCTGCCTCCAGTACAGCCATGATTTTTCTTGAGTTCTGTTTCCAGTAAAAGGAACCTAAATGAGTACACAGAATGTATGTATGTATGTATGTATACAAGTTATTTGTGAGGCTTGACATGTGAATGCATAAAAATTTAGAAAACAAAAGTCTGACAACTTGATTACATGGTAAATAAAGGTGAGTTTGTTTGTTTTCAACTGAAGCCCCTTTTGTTTCTTCAACATCTAGTATTTCAACTGCATTGTGGTCTGTCAAAATGACTGGGCCATTGGTTCCTAGGGTATCTTTTACTTTTGCAGTCAAAACTGGTACAGTGGCCTCTTGCTCTGTAAATTTAATCACCACCATTCTGCTGGTGACAAGTTTCCCACCTTGAAACTCCCCAAGGCTGACAGTCCTAGGATTCATCACAGCTTCATTTAGAGTTTTGTACAACAATGAACATTGTGTATATGTAAGTAAAAATATCCTATAGCCATGGACAATAATTTATGGTGCTTTCACACCTAGACTTTTGTTTCGGAACTGTGGTGTTTTTTAGTTTTTAGTTGAAATAAGAATTTTTATATGTTTAAGACTTTAACAATTAATTTACAGAGTGTGGATCATTATGAAATTGTCTTAGGTGCACAATTATGGGGAAGTGTTGCAAGCTTCTGAGAATAACAGGATGTGTGAGCTGTGTGTACGTGTTATGAAGAAGCATCTACTTGAAGGGTCAGGTCAACTGTTAAAAAGTCAGATAGAACTTGCAATCTGCCCAGCAACAGTGATGTAAGATGGAGTCAGATAGGAAGTACTAGCTGGAACATATAAAAATGGTGTTAAAAAGCAAATAGTCAGAGTTGAACCTCTCCAGCGCTGATACACGTTACTCTTGGTTTCTCTTTATGCTTAAGTGAAATAAAACTTGTAATTTTGAC
The DNA here is from genome assembly GCA_903798115.1 of Danio jaintianensis. Classification (NCBI taxonomy): domain Eukaryota; kingdom Metazoa; phylum Chordata; class Actinopteri; order Cypriniformes; family Danionidae; genus Danio; species Danio jaintianensis. The sequence goes on along the minus strand of CAIGQV010000744.1, from coordinate 704,981 downwards.
TGATTGACTCCGAACCCATTTTTGAACATGCTCTGGACCCTTTGAAGTCCAACAGAACCTAGCGCGTTTCCCCAGTTAGCATGGTTCGTTTGGCATATGCGAATCCAGCAATCGTGCTCGGATCCGCGCCAAAACAATCGATCCAAGATCGCCTGAATGAGGTGGTCTCGGCTCAATTGAAATTAACTCTGGAGCGGATCGATTGTAGTGAGAAAGCAAAATGATCCAACAAACTAACGAACCAGGCTATATCACAGTGTATTATGGGTATTGTGACGGGTGCCAGGTGTCTCAGTGTTTACCTGGAGACATTTAGGAAAGGAAAAAAAAGAGACAAACTATTTCACTCTGCTTATAAGCCTTTATGTGTTTCTCCCAAGTGCTGTCGACTACACACATGCCAGTCAACGACAATAAGTAGGCAAAAGGAAATGAACAAGACACTCAAACATCCATGGTAAAATAAAATGTGATATTATCAAAATAATTAAACAGCGGTAGAGCGACCATCACACACTTCTCTCACGTGCTCTCTCACATGTCAAAGGTAAAACAACCACAGAAGAAGTCATCTTAAAGGGGACATGACATTTGTATACACTGCACATAAAACATTAAGCGGCCATTACAGATTCCTTCCCGGCAAATAAGGCTGACCTCAGCTGTACACAACTGAGCCCAATAACACAATGACAATTCTATACATGAAATGTTGTCAAGCTACCCAAACTGAGAATTATGCATAAGTTGGTTACACACTAAAATACATCATAGTAAATCCAAACACATAATTAGTAACGATGCTTTTCCTGTCCCTTTTACACAAAATAATAAAACAAAAATTCAAGTATATAAACATTATGAATATAAATGTTGTTGAAACATAAATACAGTACAGAACTCAGACCGTACTCTTAGTAACCCTTTACCAAAAGAAAAGAATACAGAACATATCAAGAAAAATTCACAAAATGTTAGGTAGATAACTTTAAATGTTCATAAAAACATGGGATCACATCCACCAAACAAAACCACTATTTAAGGTCTAGTTTGTCTGTGTGATATGTATGTGTCCATCTATTTGTCGACCAATCAGTCGTGATTCATGGTGCAAGGCATGGTCTAAGGTCATAGGAATGTCTGCCAAAACCACTACTACCATCAGTCATGTCAATGTTTTGAGTCACACAGTCAACTTGCATGTCGGGCAAGCAATTAACATTGTCCCAATGCAATGATAAATCAGAAACTCAGGCAGTCTCAGAGCCTGATCCGTAACTCTTGTCTGTTGAGCTTAATAAAGTAGAGTCCCCGTAAGTTCCCACAGGGATTCCCTCCCCCAAGAGATCATCAGCCGAAGCCACTGCAACTGAACTTGACTCAGGTTCTACTTCTGTCGCAACCTAGAGGTTTCCATGTATGAAAAGGCAACATATTCACAACATGAAACACCCCTGTGTCTGCTCCTGTACTCACATCAGTAAGTCTGTAGTTTAGGTCTGACAGCTTCTGCGTAACCCGATAAGGGCCAGCATAGATAGGTGCCAACTTTGCAGTGAAGTTAGCCAGAGCATCCGACCTCGGATGAGTCTTCACTCTGACCAGGTCATCCACAAAGTAAGAGACAGGCCGACGTTTCTTGTCGTAATATTTCTTTCTTTTGGAATGACTGGCTTCCAAAATGGACATAGCATGATCATGAGCCTCACGAATTGAGGACTCCAAGCACTCAGGATACGGAAAACCCGGCTCCTCCGTTCCATCACAGTTAGGTTGGGTAATAATATCGAGAGGAGTATTCAGTTCTCAATCATACAGTAGCATGGACGGACTGTGTCCAGTGCTTTTGTGGTGGGCCGTTCTTATGGCAAAACAAATCTGGGGCAGGTAACGATCCCAAACGGTGTGCTTGTTGCTAATGTAGGCACGTATGGCAGTCTTCAATGAACGATTCACCCTCTCCGTCGCATTCGTCTGGGGGTGATAAGCGGATGTGAGTCTGTGCTCAGAGCCCAGGGCACCAAGGACATGTCTGAAAAGTTCATTGACGACTGGAGATCCCCGGTCAGAGATCAAATATGTGGGTGCACCATGTCGTGCAAAGAACTTGCTTAGCAATTTGCTGGTGGCAACTTGAGCCGTGGCCTCTCTCACCACACTAACCTCAACCCACTTCGTAAAATAGTCCACAAAAACTAAAATGCAAGCGTTCCCACAGGGTGTGCGTGGTAAAGGACCTACAAAGTCCACCCCTGTGTACTCCCAGGGTTTTTGCGGACGTATGGGGATCATAAATCCAGCAGGCTTACTTTGGCTTGGTTTAGAGAATTGGCAGACTGTACAGGAGGCGACATACTGTTTGGTATCAGACGATAGCGCAGGCCAGTAAAACCGAAGCTTGAGTCTCGCCAGTGTTTTTTTCATGCCCAAATGTCCAGCTATTGGATGGTCATTATAGTATTCTAGCAGACTTCTCCCTTTAGCTGTAGGTGCATACAATTTGAGGCATTTCATGGGGTGAAGACTGCAGGACACTTTGTTATCCACAAAGTACAGGAGTCCATCCTGAACTAAAAACTCTGACAATTCACCAACACTTTTGTCATTATGCTGTTCCAACATCTGCATTAGTTTGCTTGTGACTGGATCATTTAATTGCAGCTGTCAAAGGCCTTTCATATCTGCAAAAATCACGGGGGGTAAAGTGCGGAGGTCAAGGCTGCCAATAATTGCACAGTGTGGGAGAAGTCCAACGGGTTCAACACTGGACGCCACAGGATTGCGAAAAAGAGCGTCAGACACTTTGTTACTGCTCCCAGGTTTATGAACAACCTCAAAGTCAAAGTCCTGTAGTCTCACAGACCACCAAGCCAGCCGGCCAGAGGGATTTGAACGAGACATTAGCCATATCAAACTATTGTGGTCGGAAAACACTGTGAGATGTAGAACCTCTATGTATGGCCGAAAATGTTCAAGGGCCCATATTACACACAAACACTCCTTTTCCGGTGTGGAATATGTTCTCTCAGACTTGTGAAGTGCATAGGTCACCAACACATCTTGACCCTCACTATCTCTTTGCATAAGAGCTGCACCAAGCCCCACATCACATGCATCCGTGTGGATAAAGAAAGGAAGAGAAAAGTCTGGGAACCTCAAAATAGGTGCTAAAGTTAATTTCTCCTTGAGATAATTCATAGCTGTCTGGCAATCACTAGACCACACGAAGGTAACATCCACTCTCTTGTAAGTGCAAAAAGAGGCTCTGCATGGCGAGCATAGTCAACAATGAAACGTCTGTAGTAGCTGGTAAGGCCTAGAAACTGTCTGACCTCTTACAGTAGTTGGAGCTTTGAAATCCGTTACTGCCTTCACTTTCTCTTCATTTGGCATGATAACCTTCGAAGATACATTGTAGCCACGAAATGTAAGCTCACTCCTGCAGAATTGGCATTTAGAGAGCTTAATGGACAGGCCTGCAGATTCCAGCCTTGAGAGAACCTCCGTCAGTTCAGTAAGATGTTGTTGGAAGTTAGGGGATGCCACAACAATATCGTCCAAGTAGACAGCACAAGTTTTATAAGCAAGACATGCCAAAACTGTGTTCATCAATCTTTGGAAGGTGGTGGGTGCGTTGCAAAGCCCAAAGGGTAGAACTCGAAACTGAAAAAAGGCCACAGTGGGAAACAAATGCAGTTTTTGGTCTTGAGCTCTCCGCCACCTTCACCTGCCAGTATCTTCTCGCCAAGTCAATGGTAGAAATTAAGTTTCCTCAAGCCAGGAAGTCAAGGGACTCATCAATCCTCAGTAGAGGGTAGGAGTCTTTGACTGTGAGCTTATTCAGAGCCCGATAGTCCACACAGAATCTTGGCTCACCCGATTGTTTTGGGACAATTATGACTATTGGTCCCAAGGACCAGAAGCAGGCTCAATTATACCTTCTTGCAACATATCCATGATTTGAGACTCAATAAGCTATTTCTTAACAAGAGATGTGCAATATGGAGCCAGATGAACTGGTATGGCATCACCCGTATTAATCTCATGCTCCACGAGAGAGGTGTGTCCCAAATGTCTATCAAACAATCCAGTGAAAGACTCTAGAACTTGCATCAGCTCACTTTTCTGCGCATTATTTAAGGATGCTTCTCCGAACTTATCCGATAGGGTAGGGAAATTAACCCCTAAGCATGACAGGTTAACACTAGGGAGTGTTACATGCAGACCCTCCATCTCTTCCAGGGCAACAGGTTCATCCCCCAATACCACTGTCCTGAAGGGGATATGCATTGTGACCCCTGATCTCAATATAAAGTCCATCCCTAAAATGACAGGCGAAGAAAGCATTTGTAAGACGGCAAAGCGGTGATAGAAGCGCTGGCCCAAAAACCCAAATGACAGCCATAACAAACCCAGTGGGCAACAAGGAGCACCATCAGAGAGTTGAATAGGAGCTGAAGACCATGGTTTCAAACTTGAGTCACTCTTTGAAATAAACTGAACAACCTCCGCCTGTACAGCAGACAGAGAAGCGCCAGTGTCAATGAGCATGTCACCTCCAGAGCATGTCCATAAAGATTGATTTTTACTCTGAACAGGGTGTTCCAAGAGGACGTAGAAACAACATCATTCACATGACACAATGTTGGTGGCTCAGCCATATCAGCATTAGGGGAATGAGGCTCACTTATCTTTTGGAGAAAGGAATGCCCCATCTGTACGTCCCCCCGTACACAGCCCAACCCAGGCCATTGTGGATGGAAATATCTGCCTGAACTGTGTAATGAACAGCATCTGTGTTATCAAATTTTTAACAGATACTAGACCAGCTTGACTTGTCGTCGCTTTTGGGCCACAATTCGGGAAATTATGAGAGGTAAAATCAGGCAAGGAACACTGAAAACAGTAGAGCTCACTACGGGGCACCTTACTTGACTGTCTCTGAGGCAGACACCCAACACTAGGACCCAAGACAGCATGAAGTTCGTGGGCTCTCAACAGAAGGTCCATGACAGTAGGTACGGGGGTGCTATAGAGTGCGACTCTATATTTTTCAAGTGCATGCTTCCTTATCAAATCAACTTGCTCCTGTGGAGTTGGAGAGGATTTCAGTTTCCAAAATTCACCCAACATATGAGCCACAAAAGTTGGAAGGGGCTCCTCTGGCCCCTGCATGCGGTCCAGAATGCCTCTTCAGATACGCTCTTGGACGGCAAAAAGACAGTTCTAAAAAAACTCACAGAACTGAGCCCACGTGGTCACATGAGTGGTAAGAACAGTATATAATTTCCTTGGCTCCTTTGACAGGAAACGTGGAAGTTCAATTAGAATTTGGGCACCCGAGAGATCCATAGAGGTTCTATAAACATTCCGTAATTGAAGCCACTCCTCTGGATTCAAGGAACCATCCACAGCAAACACTGGTGGTTCAAGTCGTGACTGATTAAGTAAAGAGGTAAGTGCAGTTGTTGCAGCACTCATATCCCCCACATGTGGTTGAGCAAGTGCGGGTGCATCATTATGGGCGACATTAACTGGCACTGACCTTGAGGCTGCCGGTGGAAAATGAGCCACCCCATACGGTGTTGAGCTGGCCAGGGAAACTGTCTGTGGAGCAACAGATGTGGTACAGTCACAATGCACTAATTGGTCTAGCATACCTTTTTGTAGGTCAGTGGAGTCACGCAGACACTTTTGCAGCACTGTCACCTCTGCACGCAACAGTTGGACTTCAGCCCTTAAATCACTCGCTGACTCCTGCAAATTCTCCTGTTGTGGAGGAAAGTCATCGTCTGTTGAACAGTCAGTAAGGTCTAACTGCCATCCAGGGTGAGTATCCATGATACAGAGTACCTATCAAAGAAACCAATAACTGAAGAACTGTTAAAAAACCAACAAAAACACTGTACACAAAAATATATAATAATAAAAATGACCACTAGCTGAAAATTCTGCCTCACTGATGCTCTGGTCTGCTTATATACTCTTTTGCTGCTGTGTTTTCCATTGTTCCACATTTTTGTCATAGTTTCAACCTTCCTGCACTGACCTGTCTACTATCTCTCTTGACCCCTGAACTGACCTGTTTCCCATTATTCTATATTTTTGATCTTAAAGAGCGGGTTGGATTGTAGCAAGACAGAAGGTTGGTTAGATAAACAGGAGCTAGATTATTTAAAGCTTTATAGGTAAGAAGCAATATTTTATAATCAATACGGAATTTAACAGGCAGCCAGTGCAAGGAGGATGAAATTGGGGTGATATGATCATATTTTCTAGACCTGGTAAGAACTCTGGCAGCTGCATTTTGTACTAGCTGAAGTTTATTAATAGAGGATGTGAAGTGGATTTTAACTCTTTACAGTGTGAAGTTAATCTATATAATCAAAGTGTATGTAAGTGTATGTGTAGAATCTGCTTGCCACTTTTAATCTATATAATCAAAGTGTATGTAAGTGTATGTGTAGAATCTGCTTGAGCAATTCAAGTTAGACAGGTCAGGGAAGCATGAGAAACTAAAAAACCACCTCAACAAGTTAAGTAGAGATGGACAAGAGAGATAGTAGACAGGTCAGTGCAGGAAGGTTGAAACTATGACAAAAATATAGAATAATGGGAAACAGGTCAGTTCAGGGGTCAAGAGAGATAGTAGACAGGTCAGTGCAGGAAGGTTGAAACTATGACAAAAATGTGGAACAATGGAAAACACAGCAGCAAAAGAGTATATAAGCAGACAAGAGCATCAATGAGGCAGAATTTTCAGCTAGAGATGCTGCTGAGGGTCTCCTGAAAAATCTCCTTTGTTGTCGACAATAAAGAACTCTTCTGAACTCAAAACCATCAGACTTGGCTGATTATTGAAGGAAGAAAAACCCACCACATAATTGGCGTCCCTGGGTGGGCTGGAAAGGAGCAGGACAGTGACGACCACGCTTGCAGAGTTGGAAGAACAACAGAACCGTGGCCACGAAAATCAGGTGAGCAGAGATTTTTTGCTTACAAGTTCTGTTGTTCTGCCAGAATCTGCTTGTGATGGTAAAGGCACTTAAACTGTTTCTCCAAATTTAAAGAGCTAAAGAATAAAAGGGAAATAGGGTTTTGATTTCAGAAGAAAAATGTTGCATGCAACAATCTGTGTTTAACAATGGATGGACATTGTTCAAACGTTAACTCGTAATTGTTACTCATATTAGAGATATCTGAGCTTGATAAGAGTTGCAGAGTGAATTTCTAATTTGGGGTGATAGTTAGGAAGTTAAAAGCAGATTAAGTATAGAGAAAAGTCCTACGATACCGCTTTGTTTCAGTAGATAAGCAAAGGGCTGCATGGGTAGGCAAAAAATCCTGTGGTTACCGCTCTAAGGTTAGAGGCTGCTCGGGCAGGTCACTCAAGAGGAGTGTAGTGAAAATCCTGGTTATCGCTTCAGTTTTAGGAAAAATTTGAAGGTCTGTTAGGCAGGTTACTCAAGAAGAGTATAGTGTAGTGTAGTGAGTTTTAATTTAAGTGTAAGTTTCTGTGTCTGTGTGCAAGTGGCTGACTGTGTGTGTGAGTGAGGCAATAAATTCCGTATTGGTGGGCAAAAGGTGGCGCCCCCCCTCTCCTTGATGTCTCTTAAGTGAGATTGTCTGGAGACGGACGCCCCTAGTGTCGCATTGAGAGGAATGTGTGAAAGAATAAGCCCTTTATCATAAAAAGGGATAAAGAACGAATGTGGAATACTTGTATGTGTGCAGTAAAAACTGACTTGAGTGTATAAGCCCGTCAGGATAAACGGGATACTGAATGAATGAAACTTAGAAGTGTGTCTGCAATAAAGGTGGAATGAAATCTTTGTGTGAGTGCATGTGACTTAGAGAAAAGGCAAAAAGATTAAAGCAGTGGAGTGGAAATAGTGGGTATATTATAAAGCTAGGGGAAAGTAGACTATTGTGAAGTTGAGGAACAAGTTTATAAATAGATATATAGAAAAAGAAAGATAAATAGCAGATTACAAAGGAGATATTGAAGGAGTAATTTAAAATTAGGTAAATATAGTAAATACCATAAAAATAAATAAGAATAGTGGGGACAGGAAGGTGGAGGATAAAATAAAAGGAAAGAATAGAGTGTGCGTATAAACTAATATTCTAAAATAAAAATTAGACGTAATAATAGTAATAATAATAATAATAATAAATAAAATAAGACGGGCGTGGTTTATAAAATAATAATAAAGAAGAGGGGTTAAAATTAGGAAAAAGAGATTTATACAAACAGAGCATAAACTAAGATAAAAGTGTGAGTACAGAAAGAAGAATAGCTATGGCAAACACTCCAGTGGAAAGCTTAGGATTAAAATATCCGCTATGTAAGGATCTAATCAATAAATACTCAAAAAAGTGGCAACTTAGAACAAAAAATATGGTGACACAATGGCCAACAGGAGGGTCATTTGATGGAGAGTTATGCAGTGAATTGGAGACATTGATAAAAAACTATAAAACAAAAGGCATCATGACAAAGAAAGCGAAAATAGAAGCAAAAAAAGCAAAGGAACTAGAGGTTCTCAATCTGTTTAAAAAAGGACAGGATAAATTAAAAAGTATAAAAAAGGCAAGAAACATGTTGAAAGACACAGAAAAAGAAACAGAAGCTAAAGAAAAAATGTTCTCTAACCCCCCACCTTACATGAAGTCAGAAGGGCAGTTTCCAACCATAAAAGGGGTAATGGGGGTAGCAGGAGACCTTAAAATAGAGGGAGAGATTGAGATAGAAGAAACAGATGCAGGAAGAGATGTAAAGCCTAAAAAACAGAAAGAGGACAAACGTGAGACCTATATACCACTAGATTGTTATAAACAAGCGCGGGAGGCATAAGATAAAATGAACACCGAATGTGAAAAAGTAGAAAGTGATGAAGCATTAGGAAAAGTGAGACGTATGAATACAGGGGCTGAAGGGGGAGGTGTAGAAATTGAGGTAACAAGAAGAATTAAAGAAATAGAAGAATTACTAAAAGATACAAATGATGTGGAGAAAAAGAGAAGTGTGCACTCAGACAGTAAAGAAAATGACAGTGAATGGGAGGAGTCTTCAGGTGAGGAAGGGAAAAAAACTAAGGTCACTAGCTCCACCATTCCCAATCTTAATTAAAGGAGCACAGGGGCAATATATTCCTTGGCAATCTCAGGATTTGGAGGGCCTTGCTTGTAAACTCCCAAACATTCACGAGGGGGCAGCAAAGTGGATTAAAATCTTTGAAGAAAACACAGTGGGGAGGATGCTTGCTATCGGAGATATTAAAGCTTTACTTGCAAAGACAGTCGGAGTTGCAAAAATGGGGGAAATCTTCCAAGCTGCCGACCTGGAAAGAGCTGTGAGCTCTCAGTACGCAGATGGAACTGTTTTTGATCCATTTAGACCTGCAATATGGCAGGCTCTACGTGCCGAATATCCTCTCAGACTTGATCCAAAGATGTTAAAAGGGGACCAGCTGGGGGAAAGTGAAAACCCAATAACATATGTGCAGAGACATTTAAAAAGATGGAGGGAGGACACAGAGGGTGATCCGGAAAAGGACCCAATAATGGCTACACTGTTTAGACAAGCCATAATTGACTCTTTGCCTTGTGCAGTTAAAAGCCGACTAGAAGATGTAGTTGGCCTGAACTCTAAATCACATAAGGAGTTTTGTGATTATGTGTCCCACGCTGTTGATCAGTACAGAAAGACTGAACAAAAACTAAAAAAACAAGAGAGTGAGTTGCAGAGAAAACTAACTCAGCTACAGCTGGATGAATTGACCAGAAAAAGCAAGAAGAAGGTTCAAGCTGCTGTAGTGACAGAGGAGGGGGAATCCAGAGCGTTGTTGATGGCTCCAGTTACAGCACCACCAGTGACTCAGCCAAGCTCATCTGCAGTTTACCCACCTCACCAAACCCAGATGGCCCCACCAGTCATTAACGTCTATACACAGCAGCCAGCAATAGCAGCAGCAAAGTGGCAGACAAGGTCAACACAAAGAGAGCAGAAGGGGACAAGCAGGCTCTATGCTCTGGCTCCTCCTGGTGTCTGTTGGGGATGTGGTCAGACAGGCCACAACAAAAGGGACTGCCCCACAAATCCATGGGAGTCTCCTCGGGGTGCAAGGGGGGGATGGCATCAGCCCTATCCAAATCCAAACCAAGGCCCAATTAATACATATAGAGGTCCAAATCAGGGATATTGATGGGGCCCAGAGAATCCTGCAGGGGAAAATCAGCTTCCAATGATAACAACAAACTCTAATCAAGAACCTATGCTACCAATCAAAATAGAGGGTAGAATAATACCAATGCTTCTCGATACAGGTGCTGTGTACACATCCATTCATTCAAATTATGCTGCTCATCTTATATAAGATATAACACTATAGGATTCTCGGGAAAAACACAGTTAATACCAATGACCTCTCCAGTATGCATAGAAGCTAAAAATCAAAGTGTGACTCTACCCATTCTTGTCTCAACCCAGACTCCTGTCAATTTACTGGGAAGAGATGCACTATGTAAATTAGGATTACACATCTGGTGTTCCCCTGAAGGTGTATATATCGATGCAAAAGGAATTGAAACTCAAATGATGATTACAGAACCAAAGGCTAATATGTACTGGATAGGGCAAATAGACAAAGTAGTAAGGGAGACAGTAAATAAATGGGGAAAATACATTGCAGCCCAAATTCCTGAATCACAAATGATACAATCAGAGTTTCATTGTACAATGATGTATGATTCAAATAGAGATTTGGACCTAGAAAAGAAATGGCAGGAAAAAACTGAGGGAAAAAAAATTGAAATTGTTTCACAATACATGATTGTAGGGCAACAGGGAGCAGCATTACATGTACCAAGAGAGGGATTTGTGAAGAAATGGTTTAATGTAATAGATTCAATTCCACATATTGCCATATGTGTAGGAAAAAATTGGGAAACAAAAGATTTAGGCCCAATGATGAAACAGGCAGAACAGAGCAGGTGGGAGGCTACAGAACATCCATTGATTTTTCAGTCTTCTGATAAAAAGTACATCAAAATTGTATGTGCAACTCAAATGATGGGAATACCTCAGGAAGTGATTCTCAGTCAAGAAAAAACGACACAAATGAGTGCAATGTCAAAATTGATAAATAGTTCAGAAACTGAATTATTTAAGAAAATGGAAAGTCAAGTACCAACTAAATTATGGTCATTACATGATACAGATGTTGGGTTAATTCAATCAGCCAGCCCAGTGAGGGTTAAAATTAAACCGAATGCACAGCTGCCTAGAAAAGCACAATAGCCTTTACGGCTTGATGCTGAAGCAGGCATAAGAAACACTGTCGAAGGATTAGTGAAAGCAGGCGTAATAGTAGAAACATCCAGTTACTGTAATACTCCAATTATGCCTGTAATCAAACCAGACAAAAAAAGATGGCGGTTAGTTCACGATCTAAGGGCAATCAATGATATAGTGGAGGATTTCACAGCTGAAGTTCCAAATCCACATACTCTACTGACAAATATCCCTCCTGATGCCAAGTATTTTACTGTCATTGATCTGTGTTCAGCCTACTACAAGAAGCACCTGCTCTAGGAAACCCAGATTATTCCAAAGAATTTTTCTTGTACGTAGCTAATAGAGTTGATGGTTATGCATCAGCTGTATTAATGCAAGAAACTTGTAGTGGGAGGAAGAAACAGCCTATAGCATACTATAGCACTAAGTTAGACAATACAGCACAGGGGTACCCACCATGTCATCAACAGGGTCTAGCAGCAGTGTATTATGCTTATGAGAAAGCATCTACAGTAAGCATGGGGTATCCAGTGACTATTTATACACATCACAAAACTGGAATTAATAGAGCAAGGGAAATTTGTGCTAACTTAGGCCCGTATTTTGGCATACTACACACTTTTGACTTATCCAGACATTACCATTAAATGATGTAAAACAGTCAACCCAGCTGAGTTAATTCCTTTAGCTTTTGAAGGACAGCCACATGACTGTGTAGCAGACTCATTGGCATTTACTAAATTAAGACCTGATCTGGAATCTATACCCCTTCCTGAGACAGAAGTCACATATTTTGTAGATGGTTCTAGTTTCAGAGACCATTTAGGAATTCATACTGGATATACAGTAGTAAAAAAGGAAAAAGAGAATTTTGTACCAGTAATATCCCAACAATGTGTGCAACCTTGCTCTGCTCAGTTAGCGGAATTAAAAGCTCTTACAGCAGCATGTCAGTTAGCAAAAGGACAAACAGCTAACATTTACACTGATTCAGCATATGCACATGGTGTATGTCATTTATTTGGGGCAGTGTGGAAACAAAGAGGTTTCAAGAAAACAGATGGGTCTCTCATCCAACATGCTGGACAAATAGGTCAATTAATTTCAGCTATGATGCAACCAAAACGATTAGCAGTCATCAAATGTCAAGCTCATAAAAAAGGAAATGATTTTGTCATTAAAGGAAATAATGTAGCAGATTCAGAAGCTAAAGAAGCATCAGGGTGTCAGGTAGCAATTCTAACTCCTATAGTGCTTATAGAACCTGAACCACAATTAGATGATATTGTGCGAATCCAACAACAAGCAGGTGCCTATGAACAATATATGTGGCATCAAAGGGGAGCTAAAAAAGATTCACTAAATATTTGGCGTAGTCATGAAGGGCAAATTGTTGCACCAACGTCACTACTAAATATTCTCATTGCAGATGCACATGGATTTGATCATTGTGCAAAAGGTGAAGTAATAAGGAAAATTAAACAGCAAGGATATTGGTCTCCTTATTTAAATGCAATGGTTAGTGAATTTTTGTCTACATGTGAAATTTGTGCAAAATATAATATACGAAAGGGAACAACAACACCAATAAGTCATATACCAGTACCAGAAGGCCCATTCAAACATTTAGTTATGGACTATGTGGATATGATAAAACGAGTGCAAGGCAAGAGATACATGCTTGTGGTAATTGACAGGTTTAGCAGGTGGGTGGAGGCAGTGCCGTCAGCAGATCAGGGAGCAGGAACTGTTATTAAATTTCTGACAAGAGAAATAATTCCACGATTTGGAATACCATCAGAAATAAGTTCAGATAATGGATCAGCAAAAGAGTCAACGGAACCATCAAGGCCAAACTCAATAAAATATGTGCAAGTACTAAACTTAACTGGATTGATGCTTTACCTCTTGCTTTGATGAGTTATCGCATGCAAACTAACAGAAACACACATTTAACACCGCATGAAATGTTAACTGGTCGTCCCATGCCTGTGCCGTTTTGCCGTGGTCCTTATAAAGGACCCCCATTAGAACAATTGCAAATGGAATTACGGTCATACATGAAGAATCTAACTGCCATACACAAAGCTATTTATGTGCAGGAAACCCGAAAGGAGATTCGTGGAGAAGCAGAGACGCCAGGTCCAGTTGTGCCTGGTGACCAGGTGTATCTAAGGGTGTTCCGGCGGAAATGGAATGAGGCCAGAAGGGAAGGACCATATCGAGTAATAAGAGCAACCCCAACAGCTGTTCAAGTGGAAGGAAGCACCTGCTGGTATCCTCTGAATCACTGCACAAGGGTTCCGAAAGAAAAATCCAGAGGAGTAGAGCCCCGGCTAGAAACAAGTGAGCAAGAAAACCTCAGAGCTGAAGACAATAATGTGCAAAATGTGGCTGAAGGAGGTGAATAGAAGCATACCACTCATATCTCTGATATTATGCCTCAATATTATAAAGATACAACAAATTGAAGGGATGGAAAATACCACCATTGCACATCCAACGATTCAACCTTTTAATCACACCTCTCAAGCTGTAAAAAACCTCATGACTCCAGAGCCCAAGAACTCTAACTACACTACTTTAGCTACACAAGACAACATAACTTTGGGTTACATGAATCAAACACTCAACTATACGCCGTTATCAACAGCAGATCAGTCATTAATGGAGCAAGCCTCGAATGCAAGCCTAGTCGACATGACACTAGAAGTAGCCGGAAAGCAGAGGAGGAATGTGGAGATAAATCATAGTACATATGAGGACAACATTGAACTGGATGAACTTTGGGAAATGGCGCAAAGTAATCAGTGGTTTGAATGGGCAGTGTATACTACAGCAGAGATAAAAAAGAAAGACTGCCTGTTCTGTACAAAGACACCAATGAGCCAAGTAGTAGTTGTTCCTAATCCATTCACTTATGAACAGTGTGCTCAGTTCAACAGAGACTTTTGCCATATGGAGAAAGACTGGAGGTTTTTTTGTCCTGCTGAATGCTTAGGCTCCCTAAGCCATTCTAAACACCATCTCCTTTTTAAACATGTAGCTAGACTAAAATATAAATGTAGCAGGTTTGGCATCAGTGAACAACTAAAGGTGCAAAATGGCCCAGTAGAAACCCCATTATGGTATACTATTGATTATAGTAAAAAGTATGAATGCTTTGTTAAGCCCAGAGGGGTCATTAATGTGGGACAGTTTAAAGGAAAATGCAGTATTATTTGGAATTTAGATGCAGAAAAGGTTAGAAATTTTGATGATTCTCATGACTTTCCACCCTGTCGAGGGACAGGAATACAAAATGGAAAAATAATAACTCCAGCAGAAAATTGTGAAAATCAGACCATAGCATTACCCGACATAGACAAGTATAAAGATCAAACTCTACCGCTAGCAGATTTCTTTTGGGTGTGTGGGAACAGAAAGCTTTTATCATCCTTGCCCCTAGGATGGCGAGGAAAATGCACTAGAGTAAGATTAGTACAAGAAGTTCAAATAGTAGAATGGGATTTAGAAACTACATTCAGAGATGATAACGCAAATAACCACAGGATCAAAAGAAGTTATACCCCCGATCCGCAAGTATATATAGATGCAATAGGGCAACCCAGAGGTATACCAAATCAATTCAAAGCAAGAGATGAAGTTAAAGCAGGACTTGAATCAATACTTCTTTGGATTTCTTCAAATAAAAACACAGAATGGATCAATTATATTTACTACAATCAGCAGCGCTTCATCAATTACAGTAATGAAGCCTTAATATCATTAGGGGAACAATTAGATGCAACTAGTAAGATGACCTGGCAAAATAGATTAGCACTTAATTGGATATTAGCAGATAAATCGGGCGTATGCATATTCTTTGGCAGCCAATGTTGTACGTACATTCCAAATAATACTGCACCAGAAGGAACATTTACAAAAGCCATGACAAAACTAAAAGAATTGCAACAAGAAATGGCTACGAATGCAGGGAAAGATGAAAAGATATGGGATTGGTTTGATCTGAAACTTGGTGCATGGAGAGCGGGGTTAGCAAAAATGGGAATGTTTTTAGGAGTTGCAATGATAATAGGAGGAATATTGTTTTGTTGTGTTTTGCCTGTATTAAGAGCATTAGTTATCAAAGCCACAGCAAAACAAATGGCAGTACTACAATATCAGGAAAATGAGAAATTGATGCTGGTAAATAATCCAAATAGGCTTCCTCAAAAATGGGCATATCAACCAAATGTCGAATCAAAAACAATAACAAGTGATGGATATTCAGATAGTTCGGATAAGGAGGAGGATGAATAAAAAGGATCCATGCCTTGGGTGTAAGTGCTAGTCAACCTCTACCCCAAAACGATACGCAAAGTATCTGGGCTGAAGATCAACTTACTCTACTTATTATGTGTGTGATTGGGAAATTAGAACAGTGTGTAATGAACATATATTATGATTGTGTATGTGTATTCTTTGAGTTAATATTTTTATTCTTTCTATGTGTTAAACAACTGTGACCCCCAGACGCAAATGTATAACCACATCTATGCTTAAAACATTACCTCCTATGATATAACAACAAAATAGAATCGAGTCTTTTACTGTGTTCATGTCAACCACTGGACGCAGATGTTTGGGCGATTCCATTCCAAAGTGCAATTACATGATCTGGTCATTTGTAATACTACTGTGACATATATTTGTCATTAGGTGATATGACTTAGAGCTGAATCATGAAGTTGCACTATGGCCAAAAACAAGAATATTAAGACTTAAAGTCTTAAGAGAAGGGAATATGAAGTGGATTTTAACTCTTTACAATGTCAAGTTAATCTATATAATCAAAGTGTATGTAAGTGTATGTGTAGAATCTGCTTGCCTACCATATGCAGAGTTAAAAATTAAAGGGCCTTACTGGGCAATTCAAGTTAGACAGGTCAGGGAAGCATGAGAAACTAAAAAGCCACCTCAACAAGTTAAGTAGAAATGGTCAAGAATGCGAAACAGGTCAGGTCAGGGGTCAAGAGAGATAGTAGACAGGTCAATACACGA
>CAIGQV010000744.1:642904-668639 GCA_903798115.1 Danio jaintianensis | reverse complement strand
AGTTACACACACCAGTAACATTCTCCACCGATCACGCATGTACTGCTGATTCTCGTTGTTATTGATTATCCGGACTATATACACCCTACACACATCAGTCTGGAGTGAGTCTTTGTTGTTTCCTGTCATGTATATTTCACTGTGTTTTTGCCTTAGTCTAAGTTTGTTGTTTGTACTTTTGGATCGATGCCTTGTTTATGACCTTATGACTGTTTTGATTTTAATTTTGGATTGCCGTTTGATTCTTGATTTTTCCTATTTTTGTCCATGATTACCTGCACGAATATTTTCTTTAATAAATTATTATTATTATTAAGCTGCACTTGGATCCTACCTCTCTTGTCTTCTCCATGCCGAGACCCAAACGTGACAGAAAGACTCACTCTTCATTGGATCAAGCAAAGGGAGATATCATTCCCTTGCGACATGGTAATCGCTCTATTGAGCAGCATGTGGAGGAGTTCACGCAACTTGCTCAGAGATGCTCTGTGGACAAATTATGTCTAGTGATTTTTTATTTATTTTTTTTGAGGAGGAGGATTTTCGGAACCACTTCGCACCCTTACACAACTGGCAATTTCGCTGTCGGGCTCGTCCTCCACTGCTTCCTCTACGGTGGAGGAAAACCCTAAGTTTTCATCCATATCACTCCTGTTATAATCAGCAGTGATATTGACATAATGACATATATTAAAAATGTAGCAAATATATGACAGATGTATGGCGACGCGGTGGCGCAGTGGGTAGCACGTTCGCCTCACAGCAAGAAGGTCGCTGGTTCGAGCCTCGGCTGGGTCAGTTGGCATTTCTGTGTGGAGTTTGCATGTTCTCCCCGTGTTCGCGTGGGTTTCCTCCGGGTGCTCCGGTTTCCCCCACAAGTCCAAAGACATGCGGTATAGGTGAATTGGGTAAGCTAAAATTGTCCGTAGTGTATGTGTGTGAATGAGTGTGTATGAATGTTTCCCAGTGATGGGTTGCAGCTGGAAGGGCATCCGCTGCGTGAAACATATGCTGGATAAGTTGGCGGTTCATCCCGCTGTGGCGACCCCAGATTAATAAAGGGACTAAGCCGAAAAGAAAATTAATGAATGAATGAATGAATATGACAGATGTTTGTTTTTTCCACAGAGTGAAACAAATCACCACAGTTGTGTAGGACAGGCATAAAAAATATATTACTTCTTCATATACTTCATATATTTCTTAGAAAAATCTTTTTGAAACGAATGTAATTTGTATCTTAATTTTAATGTATTTTTTGTTGGTCAGTTATCTACAAAATAAACAAGAAGAATGAATAACATTTGAGGTGAAGTGTTTCAAAACAAGGTCTGCTATTCAGCGCCAAAACGCAAAATGATTTGTTATTAGTTATAGAGAAGCCTATATTCAACTGTCTTCACTGTTAATGACAAAATCATCCATTGCGCTGGTCAGTTTAAATTTAATTTGTTAAATTAAGTTGTTTGAATGGGGTGACACGGTGGCTCATTGGTTAGCAATGTCACCTCACAGCAAGAAGGTCGCTGGTTTGAGTCCCGGCTGGGTCAGTTGGCATTTCTGTGTGGAGTTTGCATGTTCTCCCCGTGTTGGCGTGGGTTTCCTCTGCGTGCTCTGGTTTCCCCCACAGTCCAAACACATGCGCTATAGGTGAATTGAATAAACAAAATTGCCCGTAGTGTGTGTGTGAATGAGTGTGTATGGATGTTTCCCAGTACTGGGTTGCAGCTGTGTAAAACATATGCTAGAGTTGGCAGTTTATTCCGCTGTGGCGACCTTTGATGAATAAAGGAACTAAGCCGAAGGAAAATTAATAAATGAAGTTGTTTGAATGAGCAGGGGGCCTCACGGTGGCGCAGTGGGTAGCACAATCGCCTCACAGCAAGAAGGTCGCTGGTTCAAGCCTCGGCTGGGTCAGTTGGCATTTCTGTGTCGAGTTTGCATGTTCTCCCCGTGTTGGCGTGGGTTTCCTCCGGGTGCTCCGGTTTCCCCCACAAGTCTAAAGACATGCGCTATAGGTGAATTGGGTAAGCTAAATTGTCCGTAGTGTATGTGTGTGAATGAGTGTGTGTGGGTGTTTCCCAGTGATGGGCAGGAAGGGCATCCGCTGCGTAAAACATATGCTGGATAAGTTGGCGGTTCATTCCGCTGTGGCGACCCCTGATTAATAAAGGGACTAAGCCGAAAAGAAAATGAATGAATGAATGAATGAGCAGGACAGCCTTTACAAACTCTTCGCAGCACTGGAAGTATTCCCAGATTACCTCGGAAGAAAGAACTTGGTCTGAAGGATGAGAGAACTCAGCTCCATCTCTAGGCTCAGTGGGTCTCCTGGTGCAGCTCCACCAGTGAACCCAAGCCAAGAATTTAAAATAATTTTAAAAATCTGACAATAAATGTTGCTTCAAACCGGGATTGAAGTGTCTTCTTTTATAATTGTACTGACACTATGCGGCTGTGGTGTTGAATTACGTAGCAATTTGACTGTCTTTTCTTTATTACATACATGCATTGTTTTAGGATTGTTTTAAACTTGTAAAACTCATTCTCGAGGTCCAGCTGATCACAGAGAGCTGAACAGATCTTTTAATCCCAGTTGCTTTGTGCAAGTCCTGTCTTGTGGATATGATTATATGTTACTATGGAGACATGTTAATACGCTGCTGTCAATCAATTCGGTGGGTGGGGAAAACCGCACTCCTACGTCACATTGCGGTGGACCTCAAAATTGCAGGGATTTGGAAATTTAAAAAAAAGAGACTTATTGTGTTTCTATTACTCCAATATGACTGTGGACACACTATACCTACACACAGTTCTATCCAAACAGCTTCTAAAAGTTGATTTTCATCATAGGTGCCCTTTAACATCTAATATTGAAATGTATGTCGTTATCGTTCAATATGGAAAGGTATTATCGAGGTTGCATTTTTGCCATATCACCCAGCCCTAGGATAAAGTACATCTGGTTGTTTTTTTCAGAATAAAGCCGGACAGACTTATTGGCAGACCGGCGCGAAGCTTTGTGTAAGATGAAGGGTATCAGAATCAAGTATTCCAGACAGTCGTGCAATAAGTAATGCTTAAAAGTTTGTTTTTCATTGTAAACGTATGCTAACTGATGCATTAGCTTATGTTAACTCCCGGGGTTTTCCTGGCTCAAAATGAAACCGAGGTGGTATCCCGATCATGACATTTTTCTACATAAAAACAAACACATTTTGCATTATTCTTGTAATCTTATCAAGTAAAACATTATCTTAAATTAAAATTAAATAATTTAAAATTAAATTAAATTAAATGCAATTAAATGCATGAACAGTGCTTGAGCATCACTGGTTAACTAATGTAACCTGTAAAGTGGTACTGTTCATTGAAATTTTGGATTATTAATTTATTTAGAATTTTGTGAGAACAGTAGTGTCAGCAAAAGTATCTACTTTGATGTGAATAAAAGTTGAAATATTTGTAATGATACAATATCACTTTTCAGCGGTATTGATTTGTATATTATTTCTTTTGAATTTGTGATATTGATTGTAATTTGCTTATTACCAACTTTTTACCAGTCTTAATTTAGTAAATTTAAGTTAGGCTAGTAGTTTGGTCATTCATTTCATTCATTCATTTTCTTTTCGGCTTAGTCCCTTTATTAATCTGGGGTTTGCCACAGCAGAATGAACCGCCAACTTATCCAGCATATGTTTTACGCAGCGGATGCCCTTCCAGCTGCAACCCATCACTGGGAAACATCCATACACACTCATTCACACACATACACTATGGACAATTTAGCCTACCCAATTCACCTATAGCGCATGTCTTTGGACTTGTGGGGGAAACCGGAGCACCCGGAGGAAACCCACGCAAACACGGGTAGAGCATGCGAACTCCACACAGAAACGCCAACTGAGCCAGCCGAGACTCGAACCAGCGACCTTCTTGCTGTGAGGTGAACGTGCTACCCACTGCGCCACCGTGCAGCCCCTAGTTTGGTCATTAATACTACATTTTATTTCAAGAGTTCACACTTAGATATTGCTTGATGCTATTAGTAGGTTTGGCATGCTGTCCCGGGAGAGAACCCTGAGCTCGGAGATAATTGAGCCAAGGGCTCCCGCCTGGCCAATTAGCATGTAAGAGGGTCTGAGATCAGGTAAGTCTCGAGAGCTCCCCCTGGTAAAAACAAGAAAAGGAGGAGATGGGAATAGGGTGAAAATTTATTGTAGGCTTTGTAAAACTTCACTTAATTTAAAGTTGTTTTTTGTTGTTGTTTTTATAACGCTGTATGACATAATTTATTAATAAATCTGTCCCAAAGATTGGTATATAAACCCTGTAGTTCTGATCAAAATTTAAGGAGGCCGTAACTTTTATTTTCATATCCTATTGGCTGTATTAATATAGCTTAGATCATATGTTGTGCTTGTGTTCATTTTTGTCTATGTTATGCATAGGGTCACAAGCTGCACTTGGCTCCAGTCCTGAACTTCCACTTTGGGATATCAATGCGCCTAACCCCCAAACAGCATCTAGCACTATAGATAATTCTCCATTGCAAGAGGCGTATGTTGTGCCATGGCACAAAATTCCAGCCAAACTTATGACTGCCTTATCTGAGAAGAAAAGAATGAAGCCTGGAGAAAGGAGAGAACTAGTTTGCATAATCATAGATGATTTACTTGATAAAGGGAATGTAAGGCCTGGAAGAGCAAATTTGCGCAAGTGGGGATCGAAAGTTTGGGCACCCCAGGTAAAAATTTGTAGGAAGAATGGGCAAAGATACCTCAAACAAGAATTGAAAGACTCTTGGCTGGCTACAAAAAGCGTTTACAAGCTGTAATACTTGCCAAAGGGGGCAGTGCGTGCTATAAACTCTGCAGGGTGCCCAAACATTTGCAGATGCCGTTTTTTTTTGTTTTCTGTTATTTTGAAAGTGTAAATGATGGAAATAAAATCTAACTTTTTTTGACATATTATAAGAATGTCTAATCTGTAATTTGATGCCTTTTGGAGATTTTCCATCTTTCATTGGCTTCTTTATGCACATTAAAACAAATTTTTTTTGGGGTGCCCAAACTTTCGATCCCCACTGTAGATAAATATCCCTGCTCCTTCCAAGACCGGGAGCTCAATGGAGCAAACGTCATTGGGACAGGATATGATGCACTTTTTGCTCAATTGGAAAACCGAGCTGAAAATGATAGAAGGGCCCCCAATCTTCAACTCAAAGCGACCATCCGAGGATGAAGAGGGGACAAAGAGAAACTGAACACATTCCGATCGTTATGGGCGTGTGCAATGGCAACCAGAAATTAAGTGTATAGATGAACAAAAGTCCAAACAAAATGAATTGAAATGTTCTTTCATAAACCATGACCTTCAAGAGTCATCTGTTCAAAAACTGATGAGTGAAACCTACAGCATTCAGCGTGCAACTATAAACAAAGGACAGAGTGTAAACCCTCTAATGGAAGAGTGGTCTTTCCTCTTTGAAGCCAACCCCCGGTTGGATCATGCACATACCCCTCCTTGGGTTTCCAGTGCAAAGGAAGCTGGCAGATGAATTGTCAAACAAAGGAAAACCCATTAAAAACTTTCTTAATTCCAAAGGGATGAACATTGAACTGAGTGATGATTCAGTACAGCTGATCTGTGATGTTGCCAAATACTTAGAGGAAAACCCAGATCGTCTTTACTGTCAACATGAGGTTGGTGTAGACTCTTTATTGTCTTATCTACTTTATATATTACTGTGTTGGTGTTTTTATATTGTTGTTTTTAAACCACAGATAATGACCTCATCTGATTCCAAGACAGACTCTTTGTAACATGATATTCTCTTTATTCTTTTGTTATAAAACACACAGGATCCCTGTCCTTAAACAGCGATGTATAAACAAAAAAGCTATAAATATAAAACAAATATTTATATAATTGTAACTAATATTAATAGTAGGCTAAATGAACAAAACACCACGATAGTTTCGGTTAACTTTCTCGCTAAAATTAGCTTGTTTTCCCATTAGTAACTTTCTTTGACCCTTGAAAATATGTTTTGAGGAATTTATTTTTACATGCACAAACAACAGCAGCCTAAACAACAGAACATCGTTGTCTAATTTTACCTGCAGTGCTTCTGTGAGAGGAATACATTAATTTATGTTTCACTTAACAACAAAATAAATTACCTCGTCATGTAGCCTGTCATTTTTCTATTCGCTCTATAAGTTCAAGATGATGGCACTGAGGACAGTATATGTTTTTTACATAGGACTATAGAATGTCATAGGATCTCACTTTTCACTCCGGTAAAACAAATTGGGAATTTGAAAATGAAAGAAACACCATTGAAAGGGGTTCTGTTTTGTCATGTTTACCCTGCTTTCAGCTTAATTGTCCAACATGTTTACAGCAATGTCACGGTGTTTAAAAAAAATAACATTGTATTGGCCTACTGTATAAAGCAAATAAAACTAAACAACGTCACATTTGTTTCGGAAAATGAATAAGCAGTGTCTCAACGTCCATATGAAAGCATCTGGCTGTCAGTCTTTGACATGAGTGAACTTTGCTCCTCAGCGCTCCCACACCTTGATGCTCATGACAATAATAGCATGTGTAGTTATCTTTTTTTTTTTTTTAAGTGAGGAGTAAATCGCCGTCATGCATGAATGAATTATATTTTTGCACTTTTACACATAATAAATGATCACATGACACAATACTGAAACCGCACGTCAAAAAACCACATTGTCAATATTTTTTAAACCCCCAAAATTTCACAAATCATGTTTTTAGAGGAGCCTATGCCTTTTTTAGGGTAGCCGAGCTCCCCCGTAGTTCACACCCTGCATTCGAGCCTGCTGTTCTCGCGCAAATCCACCAGAGGCCACTGTTGACTGACTGACTGAGAGGCTGATCGATCGATTGACCCACCCTCCCCATTCCCTAAACCCAACCAATAGTGTTTTCAAAAGCACCAATTGACCCGCTGACGTACATGGCGTGCTAACTGGACAAAATGGTAACAGTGGGAAAGCCATCCATACGGAGGTAAGCGGTCACCTGATAAGCGCGAAAAGGAACGGCGTCATACCACCCCGTAGCGTTCTTTTTAAAGACGAAATGCAGCCATACCTACTTCTGGCTACATAATTCGCGATCTCCAGAAATGTATATAGGGCTACATTTTCAGAATGAGCATATGTTAGATATATACAGTTCTCAGCATAAATGAGTACACCCCCTTTTGAAAATGTATATTTTTATCCATTTCTCAGTGAATATACCCAATAATCTTTGGTGGATTTAAGCAAATCAGTTTTATTAAAATCTTATATCCAATAAAATAAGAGTTTGGTCATCGAACATCTTTAGAAATAGAAAGATAATACACTTAAATTCACGTCAGTTCTTGAAAAAAAGAAATGACAAACTACAAAATTTCAACTACATAAATACTTTTATAGTATTTATGTTTCTCTTGATTTTGATTTAATATTTTCCCCAAACATATTAATTTAGGTGTTCTCATTTTGGACTGATCTTCAGTTTTTTGTTAGATTAGTTTCAATTTTGGTCAGACTAATGTATATGCACAAATATATGATTTTAAAGAAGCCTGTAGAAAATATTAATTTAAAAGAGAGATGTGTGAGGGGTGAACTCATTTGTATGTGTTTATGTCACTGCCTAACCTTAATACCTGTATGCCATTTGTTTAAGGTGATGGACGATTCACATTACATCACCCATTGTGGCCCTGAGCTTCACCTTCTCTTTGTTTTATGTTTTAAACATAAAGTACCCAAAAGAGATAGCACTTACCCTGGAATTTATCCAAGGGTAAGGTCACACGTTATGAAATGTTGAGTACAGAGTATGTTGTGTTCATATTTTTTAAAGCAAAAAAATATTCATTCTTGGCATGGCAATTGATTTTTTTTTTTTTACGTAGTGCTTAACATTACAGTGATTCCTCAAAAACTATAAGTTTCTCATCATTTGCTCCTTTTAAATCTGATTGAGATGTTATTTGGGACCCAACAGCTGGTGGTTATGGAATTCCATCCGACAGTGTTCAGTGCGTGTTGTTTTTGATTGCATACATCTACTTGTAGTCAATGGTACAAAGGCATTTGATTACAATTTATTTTAAGGAGACTTTCATCCAAGCTGAAAGCTAA
This sequence comes from Danio jaintianensis, assembly GCA_903798115.1. Taxonomy (NCBI): domain Eukaryota; kingdom Metazoa; phylum Chordata; class Actinopteri; order Cypriniformes; family Danionidae; genus Danio; species Danio jaintianensis. The sequence continues at coordinate 660,450 of CAIGQV010000744.1, read as the reverse complement.
CAAAGGAAATCCAGCATATTCTACCGTTTTCCACCCTCAATATCAGCACCTAGATACATCCTCATTTGGAGAAGTTAGATATTAATCTGGATATAATAACAATGATGCATATACTGTATGCCCTATACTGTCACGACGACACTGAGGACTGAACACAGGAGGGATATATGTAAACAGGTATTTATTCACAAAGTCAATATATTAAGTTAGGATTGAGTTCAGAGTAAGTTCGTTGTAAACAAGGAAGTTCATTGGTAGCATGGACGTTTGTTGCAGACACACGACACACTTAACTTATCCGTAGGAGACGAAGAACACTGAATGCACTGGAACACATGGATCGAGGAAACACAGGAAGGAAACGAGGAGACGCTGGAGCAGGAGAAGCGCTGGGTATGGATTAGGTAATTCTCATGGATGTGATTATCAGGACCGACAGAGTTAAACTGCGGTCACACTAGGCTTTTCTCCCCATAGACTTCCATTCATACGCACACAAATGCGTCAGACTGGAAACGCAAGCTTGTGCGACAAGTTTCACAGTTCGCTGTGTTGCAAAGTTCAAGCTTGGTGAACTCTGACCTGCGAAATCGCATCACGTGACTGCGTGAGGCCAATAGAAGATCAAAACATGACCTCTCTGGACAAACATGGTGCTAATCAATAATCAGGAGAGTGCGAGCAAGTGCAAGTGGGTTCAGGTGAGTCCGATGGATCCAGCGACTGCCTGACATATACCACCCTGGTATATTAAAAAGCCATCTATTATAATGCACCTGTTTCAATGCAAAAAAAAAAAAAGGGAAATCCATCCAAATGTTTATCAGGAAGAATTTATGGTGCAACCTACCAACTTATGTACTAGTGTATACAGATGGATCAAAGTCAAATGGACAAGTATCTGCTGCAGCAGTGATTGGTTTAGAGTGTTTCAGAAAGAGTATTCCTGGACAAAAGCTCAATATTCACAGCTGAAGCTTGTGCACTGCTTTTAGCTCTGGAACAAATAGAAAAAGAACAGCAACATCAATTTTTAATTTGCACAGATTCTGTCCTGCTTACAAGCACTTGAATCTATGAAAACTGATCATCCTATGATTTTTAGCATGTGGACCTTTTAACCCTTATGTACTGTTGGGGATGTTTTTATCTGGGCAAATGTACTACCCTTTTGTTATGTTAGGGATGAAAACATCTAAATTAAACTGCTGTAAAAATGCATCAGATTAATATTCTAAAAATATTTGGAAAACAAAAAAACATTAATCAAACTAAAACATTGTATATGACTGTCACATAGGGAGACTCTGACAACTGAATTCAAGTTGAATTCAAATGCAGGATTTATTATGAAGAGAATGTGATCATTGCCTGCCTGACCAATCAGTAACATGCAGGAAAATCCAGAAGAAAGGTCAATAAGCAGGTGAGTGGTAGATCCAGGCGACTAACAACATAAAAAAAAAATTATAATAAAATAAAATAAAATAATTATTTTTTTTAAAAGCGAAGGTCGGCAACGGAAAGACAGGACTAGGACAACGCGTCAATGTTAACTTGACATTGAAAAAAAATAAAAATAACCCACGTGTGTGTACGCTGTACGCTGTTTAAAGTCCATGTAATCAGTCCATAATGATTCTTCGGCTGTGTGAGTGTGTAATCAACAGAATGAGGAATGTGTGGTGCATGACAGTATGTAGTCTATGTAATGGCGGATTTGTAGTCTGTTAGCAATCTGCAGCTGCTAGATCGCTGATAATCATAACAGAGTCCTCTATTTCAGAGGTCTCGTGTATATATATATATGAGAACGCATGGTGAAGTATGATGAATAATTTAATATTTTATCAACTAAAATTTTGAATAAAATGTAGAATAAAATGTTTTTTTACCTGCTAGTATATCTAACAGTTCTTGGTCCCTTACTTTTCACACACTGCTACCGCAAGGCGATATCATTAAAAACATGGAGTTAGTTTCCACTGTTATGCCGATGATACACAACTTTATATCTTCTCTCAACCTGATAATTTGTGCGAATTTACAAAATTAACTGACTGTATAGCTGATATTAAAAATTGGATGATTAAAAACTTCTTTTTAGTAAATTCAGATAAAACTGAGGTCTTGCTTATTGGACCCGAAAACCTCACACACAAAAACCTAGAACACTGTCTAACCCTTGATGGACTCTCAGTTCAGTCCTCATCTTCAGTCAAAAATTTGGGGCTGATTTTTGATAGCAACCTGTCGTTTGAAGGCCAGATTTCAAGCATCTGTAAAACTGAATTTTTTTAAATCTTAAAAACATTGCCAAACTTCAACATATGCTGTCAATGTCTAATGCGGAAAAGCTTATTCATGCTTTCATGACCTCTCGGTTAGACTATTGTAATGCGTTACTAGGTGGTTGCCCTGTAGGTAGCTCCTGGTGTATTACAGCCCCTCACATCCACTATGCTCAATTAATTCTGAACAATTGATTACTCCCAGAATATAAAAATCAACTGTAGGCGGTAGATCTTTCTCATATCTGAAACCTAAACTCTGGAACAGCCTTCCTAGCACAGTTTGGGAGGCAGACACACTTCATCAGTTTAAAACTAGATTCTGAGGTGATTTTGGGGCCCCTAAGATGTTTTGACATGCCCTGACATTTGTGCTTATTTAAGCTACTTATTACATAGTATTGGCCAACATGTATTCTTTTTGTATTCAGCACAAACTGTGCTAGAATAATATGTGAAAAATATTGATGTACATGCTTGTTTTTTAGAAAAAAAAAATTATGCGCGGTTAGTAGGTTTTTGAGAAAAAAATCTAGCTGAAATAAGGTCCAGAAAACCACACTGAATGGGCCTGAATAAGACTTTTGAGTAACTAGTCTTGTAGGCTAGAATATTTACTTTGCAGTTATGTGAAAATTATTATGTTCTCTCATTTAAAGAAAACATTACAATGATTCACATTTTGTAAAGTCAGTGTCTGGGTCAGCATACTGTATGCATGGTCATGAATAATTCACACCTGGAGAGACAAGAGACACTCCCCCACTACCTAATGTTCACCCATCAAGGGCGTTGTAAAGCAATGTCCAGCTGCAAAAGCTAACCCAAACTAAATGCTTGTTGTATTACTTGCTGTATTATGACCATGTAAACACTATGGGTAAACAATGTATGTGCACTTATACTGCATGCATAAAAAAATTTTAAATGGTAGAAAACGTGTTTGCAAAACTGTTGTAATAAAAACTTTCTTGTGCATTAATCCAGCATTTAGTAATAATTTCTGAATGACTCTGAGACACTGAAGTAGTGTAATGAGAAAAGCTTTAAACACAAGAATAAATAATATTTTAAACATGAAAAACAATTACTTTAAATCAAAATAATATTTAAAGACCTTTTATATAAATATTGCCCAAATAATTGCAGCCTTAGTCAACTCTTTCCAAACTTTGACTGGTTCAACTACGGTAAAATAAAAAATAAAATAAATAATACGTATAACATGCGTCACGTTCTGAGTAAAGCAGCACCAGATCAAGGTGGTTAAATGGGTCATAATTACAACTTATTCCTGAGAATAAAAATGAAACAACCTTTCTAGTTAGCGCAGTGTGTTTTTTTGTGGGCGTGCACGAGTTCAGGCAGCTATCGTCATCATTTGTGTTAATGGCGGACACGGGAAGAGCCGGCGTGATGCGCGCTCTGCTGGGAGAATTCTATGGATTACCAAGCGAGACAACATTTGTTTTCAAAAGTGCACCTTCCAAGCTTTATGCAGGTATGTCTCTCATGTATATCTCTCATGTATCCTGCAGTTTTTTTCTGACCACAGTTTACATGTCGCGCGCCTCTCATGTGGACGATAGTAATAACAAAGCCTTGTGGGCGTGGTCACATTAAAAATAATGAGCTCAGACTGAGAAACTAGACATAGTGTTGGTTTCATACTGATTACTTTATCAAACAATATTTGTTTTCAACATGCACTCACTGCATTTAAAAGTAGACAGAAAGAATGCGTACACTGTATATTTTCCTTATTTTGCAAAAGCACACACTTTTGTTGTTATTGTAAGTGTACACAAAAAAAAGTAGACACCCAACAGATTCGATTGATGTATTGCTCTTATCTGTAAGATCAAACTGAAAGTGTAATTTAAGTTCTTTTTTCGGCGTTACCAGGCGAAGATGCCACAAACCACGTATACGCAGTTCACGACCCCAGAGGGTTAAAGACACATCTGTTTGCATTAGCATACACATAAAACACAAATGCTTTTGAAATCCAAATCCTCTAATTGTTAGGCTGCATTAATTAGGGCAACCGGTGTCACGGTTACAGGTGCATGCGCTCTGTCTGTTGTCTGTTACTGTTTTGGCATCCCCACGCGTTCTGTTACGTGTGTGTTTGGATCACGTGTGAGTGCATCAGCTGGGCTAATTTGCTGCTACAGCTGTATGTACTCAGCGTGTCCTATTTAAAGAGCTGGATTCAGCCCTTCTGTGTCAGTTCGTTATCTGCGTGTTCATGTTCTCTCTGTCTCGCCAGGATCGTGTTTGTTGCGTGTGGACTCCTTGTGCTGTTCCGGGACATTCCTGTGTCCGGTTTTTGTCTACACCTTGACGTGTACGCTATTTTGTTATTGTTATAATAAATTTTACTTGCAATTGGATCCACCAGACTTTGTCTTTTATACACGTGACAGAACGAACTGACCATTAAATGGATCCAGCAAGTGTCACGCAGTGGGCAGAAATTTTAGCTCACAACCAAGCCAGAATCGAGCATCAGGAGAAAATAATAACGGCTACCAATCAAGCGGTACAGACTCTAGTTACACAAGTTACTGCACTCACCACACAGGTGCAGCAGCTCTCGGGGGAGGTTCTCGCAGCTGGAGTCATGCCACTTTAAGCCTCGCCCGGGGTTCAGGAACTGGGGAGACCCTCAGTAGAGCCGCGTCTTCCTCCACCGGCGTCCTACTCAGGGGACCCGTTGCTTTGTCGTGCTTTTGTCACCAAGTGCTCCTTGTACATGGATCTTCAACCATCCCACTTTTCGTCAGAACGCGCCAAGGTTGCTTTCGTGGTTAACCTTCTTTCTGATAAGGCCGCTCTTTGGGGAACTGCGGTGTGGGAACAACAACTTCCATGTTGCACTTCATTCAAGTCCTTCACTGACGAATTAAAGAAGGTTTTTGACAGAGCAGCTTCTGGCTGAGAGGCAGCCCGTTTTTTAGTGGAACTAAAACAGGGCAGTCTCAGCGTGGCGGACTATGCCATCTAGTTCCGCACGCTGTCGGCGGAATGTGGATGGAACACAGAGGCTCAGTGGGGACATGTTTTTGCATGGTTTGTCAGACCACGTTTATAACGAGATTTATACTACGGAGCTTCCTAAGACCTTGGATGCTCTTATTGACCTGGCCATCAGAGTGGACAACCGTCTTTCACGGAAGGAGACTCGCTTTCGGCAAGGGACGTCACGTCTTCCTGGGGGTTTTCCGTTTTTTTCGTTGGCAGTAGCGGAAGTAAGCAGCCTCTGAACCGGAACCCATGCAAGTGGGCAGGTCCCACCTCTCTTTGCAGGAGAGGCAGCGACGTCGCTCAGAGGGGTTGTGCTTCTACTGCTGAGGAGCGGGACACATCATCGCATCGTGCCCGTTAAAAGCCTCCACCCGTCAGTAGGTTAGAGGTTACTGGCGGGTGAGATTAAAATCAAGAAATCCTCTGATGTCACCACTGTACTTTCAGTTACGCTTCTTTAGTCATCTAAGACTTTTAATTGCCAGGCACTTGTGGATTCTGGGGCGGAGGGGAATTTCATTGACTCTAAATTTGCTTTTAAGTTAAAACTTCCGGTTATTCTCTTGCTTCAACCTATTTCGGTGCACGCCCTCTGTGGTCTTTCCCTTCCCTCCATCACTCACTCCACAGGTCCCATAAGATTAATCACTTCTGGCAACCACTCGGAACTCATCACTTTTTTTTTAACGGACACCACTAATACACCAGTTGTCCTTGGACACCCCTGGCTGACCCTCCATCAGCCTCACATTAATTGGGGTCAGAATTCTGTCATGTCGTGGAGTGATCAATGTCATGTGTCATGTCTTTCGTCTGCTCGTTCTGTTGTGTCTTGTTCTGTGTTGCAGGAGGAGCGTGTGGACCTGTCAAACGTGCCCAATGAGTACCTCGACCTGAAGAGAGTGTTCAGTAAGTCTCGAGCTGCTTCTCTACCTCTTCATCGTCCCTATGACTGTGCCATAGACTTACTGCCAGGTACGTCTCCGCCTAAGGGCAAATTATACTCACTTTCTGTTCCAGAGAGGGAGGCCATGGAGAAATATATTTCTGATTCTCTAGCGGCCAAGATCATCCGTCCCTCTTCTTCACCGGCGGGAGCGGGGTTCTTTTTCGTGAAGAAGAAGGATGGTTCTCTCCGCCCATGTATTGACTATCGAGGGTTGAATAACATTACGGTGAGGAATAACTACCCTTTGCCGTTAATGTCTTCAGCCTTTGAGAGTCTGCAGGGGGCGTCCTTTTTCACGAAATTGGATCTTCGCAACGCTTATCATTTGGTTCACATAAGAGAGGGTGATGAATGGAAAACTGCTTTTAATACCCCCAGGGGGCACTTTGAATATCGTGTTCTTCCCTTCGGGCTTTCCAACGCCCCAGCAGTTTTCCAAGCACTCGTCAATGATGTGTTGCGAGATATGATAGACCAGTTCATTTATGTCTACCTGGATGACATTTAGATTTTTTCCCGTTCTCTCCAGGAACATGTGCAACACGTCAGACGAGTGCTTCAGAGGCTACTAGAGAATGGGCTTTATGTCAAGGCGGAGAAATGCATTTTTCATGCACAGTCTGTTCCTTTTCTGGGGCACATCGTGTCAGTCGATGGGGTTCGCATGGATACAGAGAAGATTCAGGCTGTGGTGAATTGGCTAACCCCAGATTCCCGCAAGGCCCTGCAAAGGTTTCTGGGCTTTGCCAATTTTTACCGGCGTTTTATTCGCAACTTCGGCTAGCTCGCCGCGCCTCTGACTGCCTTAACCTCCTCCAAAACTCCGTTCAGGTGGTCGAGCGCAGCGCAAGTTGCATTCAGCCAATTGAAGTCTCGTTTCGTCTCCGCACCAATTCTTGTAGCCCCTGATGCTTCTCGGCAGTTTGTGGTGGAGGTTGACGCGTCAGAGGTGGGGGTGGGAGCCATCCTGTCCCAGCGTTCTCTTTTCGGATGGCAAGATGCATCCCTGCGCGTTTTATTCTCACCGTTTGTCTGCCACTGAACGTAACTATGACATTGGTAATAGGGAGCTGCTGGCTGTCAAACTCGCCTTGGAGGAGTGGCGTCATTGGTTAGAAGGTTCGGGGGTTCCCTTTATCGTTTGGACTGATCACAAGAACCTTGAATATATCAAGTCCGCCAAACGACTAAGCTCTAGGCAGGCTCGGTGGGCGTTATTTTTCGGTCGCTTCGATTTTACCATCTATTATCGACCCGGTTCCAAAAACATCAAACCCGACGCGTTTTCCCGTCTTTTAGATTTTTCCGACCGCACTTCGTCCCTCAAACCCATTGTCCCAGAGAGAATTTTTATTTCTGTTGTAACATGGGAGATTGAGGCTAAGGTCCGAACGGCCTTGGATGGGGTAACGCCTCCGCCCGGATGCCCACCGAGTCGGTTGTTGGTGCCAGAGGAGATTCGGTCTGACGTCATTCGATGGGGACACTCTTCCAAAGTAGCTTGTCATCCGGGGGTGAGTCGCAGTTTATTTCTTGTTAAACAGCGATTCTGGTGGCCAGCTATGGCGCGTGATATACAGGAGTTTGTTTTGGCTTGCTCTGTTTGCGCTGTTTCTAAGACTTCCAATTGCCCTCCCCCTGGGCTTTTACAACCGCTGTCAGTACCTTCGAGACCCTGGTCTCACATTTCGCTAGATTTTGTCACGGGACTCCCGTCATCCAGTGGCAATACGGTTGTTTTGACCGTGGTGGACCGGTTTTCGAAGGCTACTCATTTCATCCCTTTGCCCAAATTACCTTCAGCCAGAGAGACAGCGGTTGCTGTCATTGATCACGTCTTTCGCATACATGGCCTCCCGACAGACGTGGTCTCTGACAAAGGACCCCAGTTTATCTTTAAATTTTGGAGAGAGTTTTGTCGTCTTTTGGGAGCCACTGTTAGTCTTTCTTCTGGTTTTCATCCTCAGAGTAATGGACAAACAGAGAGAGCCAACCAAGATCTTGAACGTATGTTGCGATGTTTGGTCTCTCAGAATCCTGCCTCTTGGAGTCAGCAGCTCTCATGGGTTGAGTACGCACATAACTCGTTACCAGTGTCAGCCACGGGCCTGTCTCCGTTTGAATGTAGTTTAGGGTACCAGCCACCTGTTTTTCCCAGTCTGGAATCCGAAGTCGCAGTTCCCTCCTCCCACGCCTTTGTCCAGAGGTGCCGACGCACTTGGACCAGGGCCAGACAGACCCTTCTCCAAGTGGGTGCACGCACCAAGGCTAAAGCCGATCGCCACCGGTCTAAGCCTCCCGTTTACGTTGTCGGTCAAAAAGTTTGGCTTTCATCTAAGAATATTCCTCTCCGCTCCGTATGTAATAAGCTCGCTCCCAAATTCATTGGCCCATTCACTGTCATTAAAATTATTAGTCCAGTGGCAGTCCGCCTCAAACTTCCTCCCGCGTACAGGAGAATTCATCCCGTATTTCATGTTTCCAAATTAAAGCCCGTTTTTCATGCGGCAATTAACCCGCCTACTCCGGTTCCCCCCCCCCCCTCCTGCTCCTAGGAGAGGGGGTACTGTCACGGTTACAGGTGCATGCGCTCTGTCTGTTGTCTGTTATTGTCACGTGGGGTTGTTTTGGCATCCCCACGCGTTCTGTTACGTGTGTGTTTGGATCTCGTGTGAGTGCATCAGCTGGGCTAATTTGCTGCTACAGCTGTATGTACTCAGCGTGTCCTATTTAAAGAGCTGGATTCAGCCCTTCTGTGTCAGTTCGTTATCTGCGTGTTCATGTTCTCTCTATCTCGCCAGGATCGTGTTTGTTGCGTGTGGACTCCTTGTGCTGTTCCGGGACATTCCTGTGTCCGGTTTTTGTCTACACCTTGACCTGCACGCTATTTTGCTATTGTTATAATAAATTTTACTTGCAATTGGATCCACCAGACTTTGTCTTTTATACACGTGACAACCGGAGCCGGGAACACTTCCCAAAAGACATTATAATTTGAATGGCATCTACGTTTATGTTAGTCTGGTTTTAATTATTCAGAGGTCTCCATAATTCTAGACCAGGCCGTATCCTGAGCAAATGCTGTGGTGGTCGTGGAGGAGTGGAGAGCATGAAACTGATTCCTGAAAGACCCCAGTGACAGACGAGTATCTGCATTGATCCCATGGGCCAGCCTGTACACCCGCCAGTGACCTGCTCACACCTGCAGCTTCTCCACGATGGACGTCCAGCATTCTCCAACCTTCGGCACCTAGACTGCAACTCTGCACAGGAAGTTAGGCCAGAGGAGAAATGGTCGTGCCCAGCTGAGCCTGGTTTCTCTCAAGGTTTTTTTCTCTTAAGTTTTGTTCCTTGCCACTGTCACCACTGGCTTGGTTGGTTTTGGGACTTGTGGAGCTGCGCATCGATGGATTTGCTTTTCAGTGTTTGGACTTTCAGCAGTGAAAATTAAACCACACTGAACTGAACTAAACTGAAATTCAACTCTGAAATTTGGACTGACACAATTTCAATTTACTAGAACTTCTATGTTAGGCTGCTTTGACACAATCTCCATAATAAAAGCGCTATAGAAATAAAGATGAATTGAATTGAATCTATTCTGTAGTGAAATTAGCTCAATTTATGAAAATAATGATTAATAATAAGTTATTATTAATTATGATTATTCAGAATTAACTTATATAATAAATATAACAATGACTTTGCCTGCTCGTCTGAGCAGACTCTGTAATTATTTATTTATTTAGAAAGGGAATTATAAATATTTCCTGTGAAGTAGATGAATAGTTTAGAAGTTTAATCAAACTTTAATAAGCGGGTAGCAAGGGTCTTTACCGTTAAAGTGACCTTTTCTGTGAGGCAGAACAAAGACAATCCAATGTGGTTATAAAGTGATTTAATGACTAGTCTAACATATAACAAACAAACGTCCAAAACATAACAAAAACATAGTAAAGCGAGGAAAATAGAGGGTTTAGATAAAAGAATGGCAAACCTAACTCCCACACAACTATTAAGAACCAACAAGTATGTAAACACCTTAAAAGGGCACAGCATAAACGCACGACAAAATACCTGTATTTAGTGGGTCTTTCTCTCTCGTGTTGTGCAAGTTTTCACTGATGCTTTTAAGATTAAGTCTTTTAAGAGGTCCTTTGTCATTGCGTGGAGTTTGCTGCGCAGATTGGAGGATACTAGTTAACTTTATAACTTAAACTAAGTTATAATTTGCTGGAAAATAAGAAACGTGGACTTAGGGAAGTCCCGCGGGTACAGAAAAGGGGTCTCACCTGGTATCGGGAAAACTTATGCAGGAGACCTTCTGGCCAAGACTTTAGGAAGTAGATGCATTTTAACTATGTTTAACATTTTCACACCCATTCTCTACTAACTGACCAATGGTTTCAGGGCAAACTTTGAGCGGGAGATTTTCTGGGCCATTCATATGCATAATAAGGACGAAGAGACGGAGGGATATTAACTCAGAGCATTAAAGAATGTAAGCCGTATAAGTTATGATCATGCACTCTGCATCACGTGTTGTAAAATAGCAAGAGAAACGTAACAGTACTAAACACGACACTCTAAACACACATTAAATAGCATCTACGCATTTTTATACTATATAACACCCAAAAGGGGTCTATTGGTACATACATATAATATTTTAACTACTTTTGCTATAGGGCAGAGCATATAGTTTGCAAACAAACACATTATATACCATTTGGAGGTGTTGATATACTATAACTGAGATGATTCAACATGAAGTAGGATAAGGATGAAGTTATGATACGTTGTTACAATTAGCAATTCATGTTTTCCATGATTTACATGTATTGTTAAAAGTTTTTTACATATGTGTTACTACTGTTATTGTTCCTACAATATGTTTTATTGTTATTATATTGTAATATCATTTTTTTAAACAGTTTTTCTCCATTGCTAACACACTATCTGTTAGGCAGTCGTTGGATTCACCAGGACTCATGCACACCCGTTCCCAATCACCTAATTACTAATCACCATCACCTGCACATATACACATATACATTCCCCATCTCTTCATGAACTCTCTATCTACAGATAAGACTTTGAATACATTGTTGTTTTCAATAAACTGTTCTGATTTCTACACTTCTCGTGTCAAGTCATCAGTGTGTTGTGACACTATCACTGATTCATTTGGCCTAATTTTCCAAACCATTAATATAGTTTTCAAAACTCTAAACATAAGTCATGTTTTCACACAGCTTCCAATTTTCTCAAACATTTTCTGCAAAACTCTGAACAAAAAAGCCCTAATTTTGAACGTTTAACCACGTTCTCACAATTGAACACAATCAACACACAATTATGCATGTGTTAACACTCAGCAACATAACTGATGACGCATCAGTATCATAATTTATTTTTTGTGTGAAACCTCTAAATAATTAGGTTGATATATTTGTTAAATGTCTGTTTATTACGATATAAGACAATTCATAACATGGTTGAAAAAATTGAATTGATATACTTACAGGTTACAGAATCAGACTCGTAATGCAATTTCACTGCCCTGTTGCATGATGTCCACAGATTGGTTTAACAGTTTAAAATTAATTCATTTTCCCTCGGCTTAGTCCCTTTATTAATTAGGGGTCGCCACAGTGGAATTTGAACAACTTATCCAGCATATGTTTTACACAGCGGATGCCCTTCCAGCTGCAACCCATCACTGGGAAACACCCATACACCCTCATTCACACACATACACCACGGACAATTTAGCTTACCTAATTCACCTATAGCGCATGTCTTTGGACTTGTGGGGGAAACCCACGCGAACACGGGGAGAACATACAAACTCCAACTGACCCAGCCAAGGCTCAAACCAGCGACCTTCTTGCTGTGAGGCAACAGCGCTACCCACTGTGGCCCACAGTTTAAAATATATATTATAAAAATCTGTATTTAAAATGTAAAATATAGAAAAATATATTTTATGTATATGTATAAAATCTTTTCAGGGAATGTCTGAGGCATTTAGCACATGGATGTCATTGCAATCTTCTATTAATGATGTCATCATGGAATAGATCTTTGGAATGCAAAATTGTAATCACTGCTACTATAAATATTATACTAACATCACAAAAGTAACCATTCTTTTAAAATGTTTTTTTACACTAACATTAAGATTACCACTAAAACACTACAGTTTAAAGAGTTTAAAGCCAAGAGCAGTTTCTATTTTCTTGAGTCCTGACAACATGTACTTGTAACAGCCAGGCCAGGTTCTCCCCACTGACCACACTGACAGTCACCCCAATTACAGTCACCTGAATTCTAATCAGCTCCACACCTGCACGTAATCACAGTCATCACTCTAGCTTCATATAATCCCTAACCGTCCCTCACTTAGCATCCGGCCTCGTCGCAAGACAGAAGGACAATCTCGCTGACGGTCAGGGAATCCAAAGCTACCAGTATTGTTTTCCTATGATCTCCAGTGTCTGCGTCTCTCCCTCCTAGTGTGGTTCCCTCCTGGTCTCATCTGGTTGTGTTTCTTTCAATCCCGCTGTTTACCTGGCTTTATCTCACACTGTGAGATATCCCTCCCTATCATCTGGTCCACTGCTTCATCTCTCGTGCAACAGACTTTCTGCATTCAATCATTTACCTTCCATCCTACTTAATAAACTGTTGTTCATACTCATAGCTCTGGTCTCGTCCCCCTTCTGTGACAGAAGGCCAGACCGATAACCATCAGGATGAGCAGAAAAGACCCATTTCAAGCACTTGTGGACTCACTCAAACAGGTGCTGCAACCATTACAATATCCTACTGATGCTTCAAAAATTGCTTTCATGATCTCTCTGCTTACAGGAAAGGCGCTACATTTCGGTCGTTCCGCTGAAGAAGCTTCCGCTGGTGAACAGTTATGTGATTTGAAACAAGGTACGATGTCAGTTTAAGAATATTGCTTAAAATTTCGCACCCTTCGTAGCAGCCAGCCTCTCTGATAAACGCGGCCTGATGACAACGTACAGTCAGGGTCTTGAACCACGCCTGAGAATGCAATTAGCCGCCTATGATGATACTTATGGCCTGGAAAACTTTATCCAGTTATCAATTTCATGTTCCTCACCTATGGAAGCCTGTAGCAGAGAGAGTCCTGGTATCTCCAGTTACCCACTCCTCCATCAGCCTGTTTTCTCGACCCTACCAGAACTCAGCCCAGAACCTATGATCCTCGATCAGGGAAGATTAACCAAAGCAGAGCGACTTCGTCGGCTGAACCAGGGTCTCTGCTTGTATTGTGGGAAGACAGGGCATTTCCGAGCATCATGTCCCATCCGTCCAGCACGTCCCACTGTGAGTGCCATTCATGCTATGCAAGAAAACATGCTACCACTCACTACTGTTGTAATGCTTACTGCACCTAACATCTATCTTTCAGTGATCACACTCCTTGACTCCGGTTCAGCCAGCAATTTCATCTCTGGCACCCTATGCCGTCAGCTCCGCTGCAAGACCTGTTCCTCAGAGAAGAGCTATAATGTTCAGTCCATCATCGGAAAGCCCCTAAATCGCCGTAACATCAATCGAGTAGTGGATTCCATTCATATGCTGAATGGGCTGTTTCACGAAGAAGAAATTGATTTATTGGTTCTGGAAGGGTCCACCGCTGATATCATCTTAGGGCGCCCGTGGCTGGTAAAATACAATCCTGTGCTCTCTTAGGGCATGGGAGAAATTCTCAAGTGGGTAAATAACTGTTTTTCCGAATGTTTTCCTAAATTCCCTGTTAAGAAAACTATTAACTCCATGTCTTTGTGTACTACTTCTATAGAAAGCCCTGCAGATTTGTGTTCAGAAAAGATTCCACGGTGTTACCAGGAGATTCAGAATCTTTTGCCCCAAGAGAACCATCTAGTTTTTCCCTCACAGACCATGGAACTGCGCTATTGACCTGATCGAGGGTGAGCCAGTGCCCCATGAACATGTCTACCCCCTATCCATTCCTGAACGTAAGGCCATGGAGGACTACGTAGAAGAGGCCCTTTCCCAAGGTTACATCTACCCTTCTACCTCCCCTGCCACTTCCAGCTTTTTCTTTGTGGCCAAGAAGGCTGGGGGGCTTCGACTATCGTGCCCTCAACAAGATTACTGTCAAGAACAGATACCCACTTTCTCTCATCCCAGTAGCACTTGAATATCTTCACGGATCAAGTATATTCACAAAACTCGACCTCCGCAGCGCATACAATCTTATCCAAATAAGGGAAGGTGACGAGTAGATGACAGCGTTTATCACCCCTAGTGGCAACTATGAGTATCAGGTGATGCCCTATGGATTAGCTAATGCACCTTCTGTGTTCCAAGATTTAATGAATGAGGTACTTTGTGAATTTCTGTTCAAGACTGCCTAAGTCTGGCTGAACATCGCCCAGAGGTCCTATCACGGCTCCGCGGTCACAACCTGTTCCTAAAAGCTGAGGTGTTCTTTTTATCAAACTACCATCAACTTCCTTGGTTTCGTCATCTCTGCTTCTGGTGTTAAGATGGACGAGGGGAAGGTGGAAGCCATCACTTCTTGGCCACAACCAACTACCATCAAAGAGCTCCAGCGATTTCTTGGGTTTGCAAATGTAAGGGTCCATCTATTAGTACAATGATAAATCTAACAGCATGGGTGAAGGTAAAACGCCTTTTCTAGCACATCTGAAAAGAAATATTTTATTTATTAGAATTTATTTTAAATTGTTTCCAGCTCTGAATTTAATCTGACTCCAATTTCGAGTGATTATTAAATTTCAAATGTGTTCCTAATAAGGAACTTATCACATTCATAAATGAGGAATGAATTTAGATATTTGAATATATTTTAAACATCTCGTCTTTTCATTTAATGGTTCATCGTTTATCCGAAGTCGCTTAGAGTCAGTATGCTGGCCAGTTACATCTGCTCACGGGCACAACCTCGCCAGTTCTGGTTCTTAGATAGAGGATATAACTGTAAACTAATTTCCTTTAAGTAATATTAGGCTGCCCCATGCCTGCTCATACATAAAGAAATTGTTATTTAGTCACTATATTATATCATACTAAGTTAGTGATTGTCAGAACGGGTCTCAGAACAGGTCTCATATGCTGTGCTCCTATGCTCCATCCATTGAGCCTGAATGTATGAGCAATCCTGGTCGTAGGCTGCGGAAACATCAGCCTAAACAATCTACTATATTTAAATGATTTCAGTAGAACATAAAACATATCAAATATAACATTTTATTTGTCAGGTAAAGATTTTCCATGCCAATTCACATAATTCAACCAAAATAAGCCAATTCAGAAATGTACAACATCAATTACTCAAACATAAATCTAAGAGTTAAAGATTAATACCTGACCGTGTAGAAGTACGTTGCAGCATATAAGTCTTGATTCAGAGCTGAGAGATTCACACACTGCAACGGGGTATCCTGACTACAGGATCCCCCAGACACCTTTGCACCTTTCCCTTAAATACTCAGATCACAACAAACGATCATAAATTCAAGACAATAAAAGCTTCACAAAGACCCTTGTCCGGTCATGAGTTGATATGAAGACAATTTTTCTCTGGAGTGGAGCATCTGGCAAAGATCTTATCAAAGCTGAAACCCAGATCAACATATACAAGTGAAATTATAAAATATTACAGTGAAACTGAGACCACTTTACCAATCTTACAGAGACATTTAAAATGATACCAAACATGAATATAGATCCACAAGATACACCGTATTAAAAACTTGGACATTCTGTGTGGAATGTGAGTGAGCTGCTCTGGTGGAGAAGGTAAAGTCGAGGGCAGAGAGGGGGGCTCAGGATGCATGATCGAGACAATTGAACAACTGATTTCCTAGCTGATCTTCTTCTCAGATTAGAAAGTTTATTGTTTTATTGCATGACAATTCTCCTGGTCTTCCCTCTTTTTTCTTCAGTTAATAGTTCTTGGGGTCTGATATTATGGAGCGATTTAGCCATCCTTACAGAGATTATGGAGAGGCCATTCAAGTTATAATGTCTTTAGGGAAGTATTCCCGGCTACAGTTGGCCTAATTAATGCAGCCTAACAATCCTTTAGAGGATTTGGATTTCAAAAGCATTTGTGTTTTATGTGTATGCTAATACAAAGAGGTGTGTCTTTAATCTAGTTTTAAACTGACAAGAGTGTGTCTGCCTCCCGAACTGTGCTGGGAAGGCTGTTCCAGAGTTTAGGTGCCAGATATGAGAAAAATTTACCGCCTACAGTTGATTTTGATATTCTGGGAATAATCAATTGTCCAGAATTAATTGAGCGTAGTAGACGTGAGGGGCTGTAATACGCCAGGAGCTCCCTCAAATACTGGGGAGCTAAGCCGTTCAGGGCTTGTAGGTAGTAAATAATTTTTTTAAATTTATATGATATTTAATAGGGAGCCAATGCAATGATGAAAGAACTGGAGTAATATGATCATATTTCTTTGTTCTAGAAAGCACATGAACCAGCTGAAGTTTGTTAATTAGGCCTACAGGACAACCACCTAGTAACGCATTACAATAGTCTAACCGAGAGATCATGAAAGCATGAATAAGCTTTTCTGCATTAGATATTGATAGCATATGTCGAAGTTTTGCAAAACCTTTAAGATGAAAAAAATGCAGTTTTACAGATGCTTGAAATCTGGCCTTCAAACGACAGGTTGCTATCAAAAATCACCCCCAAATTTTTGACTGAAGATGAGGACTGAACTTAAAAATCCATCAAGGGTTAGACAGTGTTCTAGGTTTTTGAGTGTGAAGTTTTTGGGTCCAATAAGCAAGACCTCGAAATCACCATTTGATGCAGATTATACACAAATTTCATAAACCACAGCTGAAAATGAAGACCAGTTGGTCAGAGAGCTGTCAGTTTAGCTCTGGAGATCAAGCTTTGATGTTGCTTCCTCTTACTGGGTCATATTTTTGGCAAGATTTGCTGACATTTACAAATTGTCATTTAATGTAAGGGATTTTCACCATTTTTAGGGTGTAGTTGCTGATAACAGTACATTGATGAATAACATTGTATTGTTAATCTAAATTATTATCAACCTATGAAAGGGTACTCACAATCGACATTAGCACATAAAATACATAAACATGGAAGAGTAACATACTTGTAACATTTTTCAAGCTTCTTTGCAAGTGTATGTGCTTGAGGTCATGTGTTTGTGAGTCTGCACACACACACACACACACACACACACACACACACACACACA
>CAIGQV010000744.1:623337-642894 GCA_903798115.1 Danio jaintianensis | reverse complement strand
CACACACACACACACACACACACACACACACACACACACACAAAATGCATACAGTATGTGTGAAAGAGTGTAAGTGCAAAGAGTGAAATGAGGGACGCAGGTGCACTTCCATCTGTACACTCCACAGTGAAGAGGGCAGCTGCTGTGAATCAAATATTCCCTCATGTCTCTGTAGCCTAACTCAGACTAATAACATGTACGTCAGAGTGACCACACAGAGGTGCTCTCACAAGGGACAGGATAAAAAGAAAATACAGATGAAGGGAAAGATGAAAGGGAGGAAGGAAGGAAAAGGGAAGTGCCAATAGAATATAATATACAGAAAAAAGGGGGAACATTTGAAGTGAAGAATAAGCGAGGACAAATTTTTATAATTATGTAATGAGCTCTCAGTCACCCATAAATAAATTCGATAAACAAGTAACAAGTGCAGTTTAGTAAAAATTTCATCTAGCCAGGGGATGATATAGCCTGCAGAGCCCTACAGTCTCTCCGTGCTAGCTAGTTTGGGACCAACTGGATGGTAAAGGGTAATATATGTCAAACAGTAAATAAATTTAGAAAATGTATATTATTATTATTACTAAATAATGGAATTTTGATTGTACCTTGTTTTACAGAGTAAATCATGCTACAGGACAGCAAGAAACAAAAGCATAAAAAGCTTTAGGGAAAGTGCCAGACATCTCCCTGCTTTCCTTCATGTTGAGACTTGAGCCAAGCACCTGGGCTTCCAGTGGAGTGAATGATCCAGTTTTAGGGCTGAATGGAAACTACTTTCAATGCTTTTACTGACACTAAGAGATGCTTAGAGAAGAATTACAGAGAAGGACTATCCTTTGATGCAACCTTTGTCATAAAATTGCAATTCTGCACACTTTCACCTAATTCAGCAGATGCAATATGGAAAACTTTACTTCTTTGTCACAGGGGAATACAGAGGTGAACCAAACATGTGAAGGATGTTATTTGGAACACTATAACAGCTTGAATTAAATAATAATAATAATCCATGGAAGTTCCACTCAGCACTAGGTCAAGAAAACAGGCATGTCAATGCTCTAAACTTAGCCTTGGACATTCAGAGGTGTTTTTGATGAAAGTATGAATAAATCTCTTGTGAAAGGAATGGCTGACTAATCACACTACTAGCAAAAAAAGAGGAAGTGTGAATGACGGAAGGAATTAAAGAACACATTTTCAAGATACATTAATTCGTACATTGATTTATTTCCCTCAGCACAGTTTTAAACCTCTCCCTGACTTCCATTATATTTTCACCCAAAACAAAACCTATTCTGCAACCAACATCGCTAACTTTGTTTAATGCTGCAGTATTTACTATAAGAATCTGGTATCTGCTCCGTTCCTAGTTGTAACCATCAAACTACAGTAGCCTGAGTTTGTAGTACCCTATTTTTATTTTTTCAGATAATAAGTTTGTGCTTCAAATAATTTGTATCCATTAGTCTGATTTAATAAGCAGTACATATCATCCATGTTTGATTTTTAGACATCAGGAGTAACAATATAAAAAGTGGATAGAGCAGATTGTAAATTGAGTTCATTTGCTTACATTATTTCTAGCCTAAATGAAAGTACTATGCCATATACGTTAGGGTACAGCATTATTCTGTATTTTAAATGTGATGTAATGACTGTGAATATGAGATGGTAATTCTTTATTTCAAATTACACACACACACACACACACACACACACACACACACACACACACACACACACACACACACACACTTGTACAACTGTCTTTATGGGTAATTCAGACTGTATATTCTATCCCCAACCCCAAAACCCAACCCTCACATGAAACAATCTCCATATTCATTCATTCATTTCTTCAGCTTAGTCCCTTTATTCATCAGGGGTCGCCACAGTGGAATAAACCGCCAACTTATCCAGCATATGTTTTTACACAGCGGATGCCCTTCCAGCTGCAGCCCAGTATTGGGAAACATCCATACACACTCATTCACTATGGCCAATTTAGCTTATTCAATTTACCTATAGCGCATGTCTTTAGACTGTGGGGGAAACCGGAGCACCCGGAGGAAACCCACGCCAACACGGGAAGAACATGCAAACTCCACACAGAAATGCCAACTGACCCAGCCGGGGCTCAAACCAGCGACCTTCTTGCTGTAAGGTGACAGTGCTAACCACTGAGTCACCATGTCGCCCCAATCTCCATTTTACATTTTCAAAATACTTGATTCTGTGTGATGTATGAGCCATTTTCCTTATAGGTACAACAAATGTCCCCACAAGGTCAGGTATTGCAAAACATTAAAGGTGCTGTATGTAAGTTTTTAACTCTTATAAAGCATAAAAATACCATAATATGCTTGCAGTTATTTAAGAATGCCAAGTGAACATTCTTGTTTATCTGAAAAACAATGCTGAAGTCAGATATTCTGCTTTGAAAATGTGCGTTACATGCCGGAACGCTGTCTTTGTTTTGATTCTTTTAACCCGCCCACTGTCACTTTAGCCAATTATATTTCAGTACCCCGGGTTACCTTGATGGAAAACAGCGTATTTCATTCATTCATTCAAAAAGGCTCTCAAAGCATGCGACCATGACCAAAATGCGACCTCCGGTGGACAGTAGCAGACTCCGAAATGAGATGCAGATTCAGAGTTCCACATGAGGTTATTAATTAGCAAATAATATAAATATTACGAATGTAAACATTAGGTGAGCAGGTGACACTGTAACCCCGTGTCCTAACAACATGCTACGTGACGAGATTTGCAGTAATTTGCAATTTAGCTGTTTGCACCAGACGAAACATGACAAAAATTTAAATACAGCCATTCAGAAGCACAGAATATGCACTCACTCACAAAATGGTAAGGTTTATAATCTAATTAATACATATTAAACCTCTTTAATATTATTAAATGTCCATGCTGAATCACTGATATGTGTTGGTTTTGAGTCACAGATCTAAAGTTCAATTTCAAACAGTTTATTTTATTTTCAAGATCTGAGGTGAACTATCTGCTGCTGCTTTCAGTAGTATGGCAATAAATGTCATGTAAAATGGCATTCAAACTCACATTATTAGCATTTAACACTGAATAAAGCACATGAGGTGTACCTGAGGTGATCATTGTCAGTTTTCTGTTGTTCAGCTGCAAGAAATAGAAGCTGTTTCTAAAATATAAATTTCAGGTGCTGGTTAGGAAAAAAAACTCCTTTTTAATATGAAAAATATTCCTTCTGTCGCGTGCCGTTGCTTTTATATAGCACACGATTTAAATCAGCCTTTAGGCTCGATAGTCAGGCTCGCTCCTGTTGGTCCTCAATCTGGCAACCTGCGTAGTTTTGATCCAGGAATGCAATACCTAGTTCAACCACTGGGTGTCAAACTTACATACTGCACCTTAATAAAGCAAAATCAACTCTTTTACCTCATAAAACAACATGTTATTGAAAGATATACTTATAAAACCACTAACTCCAAATCTCTCTTTGAGTAAAATGTTAATATTTGTTTAACTCTTTAAAAAAAGTATAACATTTTAAGCAAATTTCAAATTGAAAATATTATAATTACTATCTTGTTTTCATACTATGACAATTATTCAAAAAAACAGTTAAAACATCAGTATTGTGTTTTCTAAAAATCAGTATAAACATGTCTCAAAAAATAGCACCTTTTTGTTGTTTGATGAAAACATTTTCTAATGAAAAAACAGTGTTGTGTTGTTATGTAATGTACTCATGACATTTTTTCCTAAATAAAAAAGAATTTTAGATTGCATTAATGTATGAAATACCTGCTGGGGAGGAACCCTGCCAACTGCAAAGGACAAGGTCGGGCCTCCTCCACTCAGCCCTTGACTGGCAGTTGCAAGTCGACCTGGGGAAGCAGTTAAAGTTTCCACAGCACATAGTTACAACCACTCCGACCAGACATAATTATAATTTCTGAGGCAACAAGACAGTTGATTATGCTTGAACTCACAGTGCCCTGTGAAGAGCGGATGGAAGAGGCAAATGAAAGGAAACGCTCAAAGTACCAGGAGCTAGTAGAGAAGTGCCAGGAAGGGGGCTGGAGGACCCACTGTGAGCCAATAGAGGTGGGCTGTAGAGGGTTTGCAGGGTGTTTACTCTGTAAAGTCTTCAACCAACTAGGCCTAGCAGTAGCAGCTAAGAAGAGGGCCATTAAGTCCGTTTGTGAAGCTGCAGAGAAGGCCACAAGATGGCTATGGATAAAGAAGGCTGATCCATGGGTGATGGCTACTGGGATGCAAGCTGGGGTTTGATCAACCTCAGCTGGGACACCTGGGCGAGGGTGTCTGATGTTGAAAGACCCTAAACACCCAATGACCCCAGGATACATCACTGACGATGCGTCCAAGTGCATCTAGATGATGTATCTAGCTCACGAAATATCCAAAAGGTTATAATCATTACAAAATATAGACAAAAGAAAATAATACCAATGTTTTAATCCTAATTTTCAGTAACAACCGATGAAAACATTTATTCTTCTCACCAATTGTTATTTTTTTGAGGAAAAAAAGATAGAAACGTACATAAATAAACTGAAGAAATGTTATCAGACCTTTATTAAGAATTTTTAAGTGGTCTAATTTTTTTCCATAGCTTTCCATAATCTGGAATGGTCCTAGAAAGGTATTGAGAGTGAGGATTTGGGACTGCACGGTGGCTCAGTGGGTAGCACTGTCACCTCACAGCAGGAAAGATGCTGGTTCGAGTCACTGAAGATTGATGATCCTTTCTGTGTGGAGTTTGCATGTTCTCCTGGATTTCTTCCTGGTTCTCCGGGTTTCCCCACACCACCATAACGTGGTACAGGTGAACTGGATAAACTAAAATTGGCCACAGTGTATGAGTGTGTGTGAATGAGAGAAAATATGGTTGTTTCCCAGAGTTGGGGGTTTATGAGTTAGCGCACTCTCAGTGCTGGGTTGTGGCAGGAAGGGCATCTGCCGGTAAAAAATATGCCAGACTAATTGGCAGTTCATTCAGCTGTGGCAACCCCTGATAAAGCAGGAACTAAGCCAAATGAACTGGCTGTCTGGGTAGATTAGTTACTTTTGAATGTTAATTTGTGATTATGCTTAATCTGCCTGCAATTAGGGATCGTTTTAGGTCATTCAAATAAAATATCTATTTTTTAATGTCATAAATTGATTACTTATTAAATACAGATGGTTCTCAATCAGAGGTACTTTTCTACAACAGGTTCTGCTGCTGCTTCTGCCTCTAATGTATTTACAGCTTTTGACCACTAAATGGCACAACTCTTCTGCAAATTAGCAGACAAATGTTTTTCAATCTTTACCAGTAGCATTCAGCTTTACCTGGGAAATGGACTAAGTTTGACATATTCAGTGGATAATATTTTTTAAAAAGACAGCAGTTCATTTGAACCTATTATGGTGTGGGTATATAATAATGATTTAAATCCATTTTTTATTGTTATTATAGCCTTTATTTTACCAGGAAAAAAATGCACATTGAGATTAAAAATCTCTTTTACAACAGCCATCCCCATAGCCATAAATTGCATGTACTTTCTCAGAACAAGCCATCATGTGCCTTTCTATGATATTGACAGACACTGCCGTATTAGCATAGACCCCATCTTGAGCAAATTGTACAGTCTGCCATTGTCTCAATGTTGGATTAGCGGAAGTGGGAAGATTATCCCCTAAACCAGCGATTATCAATCCTGGACTCTTTATTTTGCATGTCCGTGTAACACACCTGATTTAAATAACCAGCTCATTAGAAGAGAGCTCCATGAAGGACTCTTGTGGAGATCATCATGTTACTTACATAGCATTCACTGCTCTCTACCCCCTGCACACAGGCTGAACTTGAAGTTTATCCATTCATTCATTTTCTTTTGGCTTAGTCCCTTAATTAATCAGGGGTAGCCAAAGCGGAATGAACCGCCAACTTATCCAGCATATGTTTTACTCAGCGGATGCCTTTCCATCTGCAACCCAGTAATGGGAAACATCCATACACACTTATTCACACATATACACTATGGCCAATTCAATTCACCTATAGCGCATGTCTTTGGACTGTGTGGTAAACCGGAGCACCCGGAGGAAACCCACATGAACAGAGGGAGCACATGCAAACTCCACACAGAAATACCAACTGACCCAGCCGGGACTCGAACCAGCGACCTTTTTGCTGTGAGGCGACAGTGCTAACCACTGAAGTTTACATAATAATAATAAATAAATAAAAAGATTTATGCAGGACTTTCAATTATCAATACATTCAAATATTAAAGTAGTGTGAAGGGTTATTTAACCATAATCATGTGATAGAAGTCATGTCTGTGCGTGTTACCTTTCCAATTGAACATGATTTCAAACTGGAATCATGGCAGAATATACTGTGATGTCCACTTCGCAGGGCACTTATGGTTGACTGGAACAAACCTCTGAAGCAGTAAGACATGTAAGAGTAAGCCATTGAGATGTTTTGTGGTTGGACGCAAGAATGAACAGAAGTCTGTGTGTGTTGTTTCATCATAGTGCATAGCCAACAGTATCCTCTGTGTCTACACAAGATGCGAGTGGTAAGAAGTGATTCAAAGCAATGAAATCTAATATTGTATTTCTAATTAGCTTAAAGTACTACTGATAGAGAGGACAACGTAGATGTAGTAGAAGTATGTAAGTGATGTGAATAAGAGAAATGATCCCTTTTGATTTGCTTGATGAATTTGTGAATTGACAATGGATTGCGGAGAGCAATGATTGGAGTATTGGTGTTTTCTCAAAGTAAGAGATGATTAAAGAGAAGGTTCATTTCTGTGATTATCTGCAGGCTCATGTCTATAGCGGAGCACAGCTCTATTTTGGTTGACAGTGCTTAAATCATCCCTAACACATTTGACAGGAATGCACCTGGCTTACTGTTAGAAAGTGTTGCTTTTATTCAGATAATTATCACCTAGTATTGAGGAAAAAGCAGAATTGGTCCTTTTCACTGGTACATTTTTTTTTAAGTTTATTTGAACAAAACTGTTAGATGTGCTTGTGCCGTTGCACTGTTAACTGTGAGATTAGCTAGCAATATATTTCAAAGAATGCATTTGATGAATAAACAATATATACTGAAACTATTATCTTATCTGGCGTCCGTGGTAAGGTAGCAAAATATGTTTACAGTCATATTTAGTTCATATTGGGGCTTTTATATGCAAGTTTCCTGAGAAAGACCGGTCACACTTTATTTTGATGGTCCGTTTGTTGAATTTAAGTTACATTGCATCTACATGCCAACTAATTCTCATTAGATTATAAGTAGACTGTTAGGTTGGGATTATGGTTGGGGTTAGGGTTAGTGTAAGTTGACATGTACTTGCAAAGTTTCTTATAGTCAGTTAAATGTCTGTTGAAGGAGCAGTATCAACAGATATTAAGCACACAGTCTACTAATACTCAAATGGATCATCAAAATAAAGTGTTACCGAAAGACCTAGCTCTCTCATTCAAAAATCAATATAAATAATAACTAATAATCAATTGTTTATTAAGGACTGACTGACTAGTTTCATAGACAGCATTTAATTAGGGATTGGTTACAGCCTGTGGTGACACGGTGGCTCAGTGGTTAGCACTGTCGCCACACAGCAAGAAGGTCGCTGGTTCAAGTCCCGGCTGGGTCAGTTGGCGTTTCTGTGTGGAGTTTGCATGTTCTCCCCGTGTTGGCGTGGGTTTCCTCCGGGTGCTCCGGTTTCTCCCACAGTCCAAAGACATGCGTTATAGGTGTATTGAATAAACTAAATTGGCAGCTGTGTAAAACATATGCTGTATACGTTGGCGGTTCATTCTGCTGTGGTGAACCCTGATGAATAAAGGGACTAAGCTGAAGGAAAATGAATGAATGCATGGTTGCAGCCTCCTTCTTCTTGCTTTTGTTCACTGATAATGAATACAGACCTAGTCTGGAGAGTCAGAGTTATATAAAATTAGTTAAAAAAATAGAATAAAATAAATACATATCATCATCTTATACAGCAGTAGTTATTTCTAAGTGTGCAGGTGTGTGCTTTTTTAACAATGCTGTGGCTAATAGGAAAAAGTACAGGGATCCTCATGGTAATCAAGGCAAAACAATCTGCTGGAAGAGAAGCGCTCACTGGGTGTGCATTAACAGGACACCACCTCATTACTTTAAAGGATCAGCCAATCAAAGCTTATGCTTCACTGACTGCACAGATGAGCAACATAAAATTTTAAATGTGGACGTAATGCCAGTGAAGACATTAAATTAACCTTTCTTTAAATCATTTTAATAAAAGCAGAAGGTACACTTAAGTCCAGGGTTATTAAAATCGAATATTTCACTGATCCTTCACCAGATTACTATGAAGAAATAACGAAAAATGCTGATAAAGAGCTTTCCGCTTATTCCTAATGTCCTAAAAGCACATCAAAGACATTTTATTCAAAGTCCCTGTCACGAAACCAAACCTGCTTTCAAAAGTATTTGCAGTAAATGAAAGGAAATTCATGACATGTAGCCAAGTATGGTGACCCATACTCAGACCCATACTCAGAATTTGTGGTCTGCATTTAATTCATCCAAAACAAACACAGCAGAGGACACCCAGGGGTCTCACCTCAGTCATGGAATTGAGGTGAAAGAGAGCACTGTTTATATACCACCTACAATCACTGTGAGTATCAGGACTCGAACCTGTGACTTTTGGATCACAAGTCCAACTTTTTAACCGTTTGTTGCACACTGAATTTTCCATTATTCACAAGATGCTGTCCACTGAATGAACACTCTGTAAATTAAACACATTTTAGGACATGCTGGGTGGATCTTTTTCCTTTTGATTTATGAAATGAAATCATCTATTCTTGCTGTGTGTAAGAAAAGGAATGATTAGTCAGTTAGTAAGTGGCACCCTGCACCACAGAACCATTGTGTTACTTTTTTTTTTTTTATTATTTTTGAAAAATCATTTAAAGAATGGCTTATGCATAACATCACTTAATATTCAGCTTGGAATATTTGATACATTCTTTTGTTATTGTGTTCTATGTTTGACAGTCCCTGTTTACCATCTGCACTGATTCCACTAAGACTAAAACCGCCACGCGGTAAATTTTAACCATTGCTTTTATTTTTATTTCAAATGTACAAAACAAAGCTTCAATAAACCTTTCAAGCCTCCACTCTTTGACTTTTGCGAATATTGTTCATTCATTCATTAATTTTCATCTGCTTTTCTGGGGCCGGGTTGCGGGGGCATCAGTCTCAGGAGAGAACCACAGACTTTCCTCCCCCCAGACACTTCCTCCAGCTCCTCCAAGGGGATCCCAGGCCAGTCGAGAGACATAGTCCCTCCAGCATGTCCTGGGTCTTCCCCGAGGCCTCCTCCTGGGGGGACATGCCTGGAACACCTCCCTATGTAGGCATTTAAGGGGTCAAATACACCGCTATATAATGCCTGTATTTTCGTGCTGCTTATCATTTAATTTTGTATAGGCAATGCCTTTCACTCACTGAATTAGTGGTTATCATAAATAAAGTCATAATGAGTAACATAATGCAATTTGTGGAGGTATTGGAAGCACAAAATTCCATGAATGATGAAGAATCTGGCGGGGGGAAATAAGTTGTGTCCTGGGTCGCATCAGTCTCATCTGACAGCTGATCCAGAGCCTCCGAGACACAATGCATGATCAAATTTAGATATTTTAGCCAACTCATAGTTGTAACTAATTTTCAAACTTTGTTGATGTTGTTCTCTTTTTTGTCAATCTCTCTGTTGTCAATCTTACGGCAATTTGTAACTTTTTGATTTAGTGAATAATTCGTATGATCTAATTCATACAATTTAGTACAATTTGCTCATCACCCAATGACGGTTTGATTTAGGGGTGGGGTTGGGTGCCACGCCTCCTTTTTAAAATCTTACATTTTCATACGACTAAACTTGTACAAATTCGTATGAATTAGCCACTAATCTGACAAAACGTAAAATACTTCCGTTTTCTCATGAGATCAGGCTCGACTAATCAAATGAATAAATATTTAGGTGAAGATTTGCGCTTGAATTTGGCATTGTACAATACATCATATTAAGTGTTTTTTGGGTTGACTTAATATATGATTAACGACATTGCATTATAATATTACACCACCCAAGCATGTATTTACTTTTAACAAAGTGTCAGTGCAGACTTGTTTAGCTTACAGCCTACCGTTCTGAAAGTAAACGTGTAGCATAAGATACATAAGAAAAGCCTCAAAAATATAGTTGATGACTAGGCATAATCATTTCAAGACTCCATACACTTCTTTGTTAACATAGTAGCATAATACAGTGAAGTAATATGTTTTTTTTTTTTTTTTTTTTTCAAATGAATTCATGCGTGGGTAAAATTTTCGCATCCAAATCTTTAGGTATATAACGATATTCTGGTGTTATAAGGTGCAGCATAGAATTACTGCAACATTCCTGCGTTCCTAAAAAACAAAATTAAGACCACTTTCAAACCACATGAGAGAAAGAAAAATAAATAATTTTTTGGGTGAACTCTTCAGAATGATGTGACGACTAGCAGCTTTTATCCAAACTAATGTCCCTTTTTTCCCTTTTCACTAAAAATAACAGCCATAAAAAGCTTATCAGAACTGATATTTTTCCATGGTATTAGTTGTGTTTATCAGTAGTTTTATTATTTAAAATAATTACTTGTCTAATTATTATTATTATTTATGTCTAATGTGTTATACATGCACTGCAACATAAGCTCAGTGAAACAGACATTACATTAATCAACAAAACTGTGTGAAATGAATAATCCCTAATTAGTCACATAGGAGAAACTGTCATATGGCTTGGAAAAAAGATTTGCTACCATTTCCTAGGCAAATAAATATGTACAGCATTTCATGCCATTAGAGGGTGAGGGATATTTTACCATGCAATTGTGGGTGTCATCCAAACCAATCCATCAAAGGAATGTTCAAGTTATCCTACTTCATTAGTACTAATGTGTATAATGTGTCTGTTTCATTAATATGTTTATGTGAAACGATCAGAGTTCATCTTTCGGAGTTTGGGCGGAAGGTGTCCATCCATGCGACCTCCTCCCCCGGACAGTCTCTGTAGTTTCGGCGGCAAGTCCGCAACTGATTTGCTGATGGCCTCGCTGGAAATCCTAGTCGTCTTGGTAACCTGCATTTCCTCGGAGACCCCAGGCACTGAACTGATGCGCTGAAGCTTTATAGGCAGTTCGCCAAGGCTGTATGTCATCTCCGATGTGGTGGAGCTCATTCTCAGGAGCTTCCTGGGAAGCCCATCTCTACCTGTCATCTTCTGAACTTTGGCTGGAAATTTGGTGGTGCTCTCTGGATCTTCCAGTAGTTCTAGGCAGTCCAGGGAGCTGTTCTTTTCTCCACTGTTGCACAGAGATGGGGCCATGAGTGGTGAGGACATGAGTAATGCCTCATCCTGTTCCTTTGCACTGTAGGGAGGCGTGGGAACTTCAAATGTGGCATGGAACTGAGAATAATCCACTTTAAAGAAGCCCTCTTCCAGAGAGATGACTGGGAAGAATCTGTGGCCCCAAAGCACCTCGTCCTCTGTGTATGATGTCCGCGCTTGACAAGTCATGCCTATGGACAAAGATACATGAAAAGGAACGTGAATAAATAGAGTCGTCCAAGTCAAAGATTAATCAATCAGTGTCAATTGAGAGAGGCACTGTATCATACTCAACTCTTTTGATTAGTAGGCTACAGTACTTGGAAGGCAGCATTTTAAACTGTATTCCTCAAACATACTGGATATTCTAGGAATTGTTCTAAAATTGTAACACTGCAGATATTAAATAGTATTTCAGCCTGAAGCACTATCATTATACAGGTCCAGATTTTGAACTTTTTATTTTCATTAAAAGATACTATGAGAATTTCATATTATGTTGCAAAAACAACAGAAAGGAAAATTAACTATGAAAAAGGCAAATACAGCTATTTTTAAGGTATTTGTAACAAGGAACTATTCAGAAATCATGTGAAATAATGCTAGGTTTACTGGTATTTGTGCTATTAACATTGGGTTATGAAAAAAAATTTCACATAAATGCTATAACAAAAAAAAAAGTCGGACAATCAGAAATTAAATTAAGTGTGGTTTATTTATAAACTAATTTCGAGAGGATCACGTGCTTATGATTGACCACGGCTGGTACCGCATCAGCTAAAATATGATGCACCAATCAGATGAATCCTAACTCACTATAAATAACCAGAGTTTCTCAACTCAGTTATCTTCGTCTTGAAGAATCCCCCCTTCCACCCCTACTCCTCCTTTTTCCTAGATAGGGCGGCCCAGCGGCCCAGTGGTAAACACCGTTGCCTCACAGCAAGAATGTCACTGGTTCAAGTCCTTACCAGGCCAGTGGACATTTCTGTGCAGAGTTTACATGTTCTCCCTGTGCTCGCGTGGGTTTCCCCCGGGTTTCCTCCCACCGTCCAAAGACATGCGATATAAGTGAATTGACTAATCCAAATTGGCACCATAGATGAACTCTATATCTCTCATAGTAATTCCTAACTCGTCAACAGCCATAACAAGCAGGGAGCTCAAACTCCTCTCTTGCCCTTCAAACGGGAGGAAGCCCAGGCTCGAGGATCTTCTGAGCTCAGGGCTCTCTCCCGGGACAGCATGCCAAACACACTTTATTATCAGTCATCAGCTAAGTGTGAACTCTTGAAAAACATATATTGTGGTCAGCTACAAAACATTCATCTCTCATATACAAAAGCTCTCTCACTCTCTCTTAGACTTATTTGTTCCTGTTTAATGCATTATCTCTTGCACATACATAGTACTTTTTAGGAGCTCATCAAACAGTTGTAAGTTGGAATCAAGTAACAAACATGCTGAAACATGAGTCATGGTTTCTCTTGTTCGTCTATCATGCACAGCATGCCATTTGATCAGAGTATATCTCTCTGCACAATGAGGGATTCACAGACAATAAATGTAGGGAAATTGTGAGTCTGATATGACAAGATTGAAAGTCCATTCCAGCATAAACAGCTAATAGGTTCTCTCCTCTCAGTAAAACCTGCTGAAAGTGCCCTGGTAATTGGACATTCTATTGAAAGGAAGGCAAAAATAGTAACACTAATTTGTCTGGCACCCAAAAGTTTCCTAAAAGATCATTTTAAAGTTTGATTTATAAAACGGATATTTCAAATCCTTGGTTCTGATTGGTTAAACCGCTTTTGAAGCTGTTGTAAATTACTCAACAAACCTACACCTGTTAACAATTAATATTTGTTATTTTAAAAATAATAAAAAGCAACGGTTTTGATGGTGTTTGACAGTTTCATACAGATAATATCATGATCGTTGTGTTTGTCTAACAGAATGTGGTCTCCTCAGCAATAAACTATTTGCATGCTACATTTCTTATTCTCACCTGTCAGTCAAGTGCCAGCAATATAATGTTGCCAGATTCATTCATTCATTCATTTTCCTTCGGCTTAATCCCTTTATTCATTAGGGGTCGCCACAGCGGAATAAACCGGCAACTTATCCACCATATGTTTTACACAGCAGATGCCCTTCCAGCTGCAACCCAGTACTGGGAAACACCCATACACTCTTACATTCACACACATACGTGTGAATACATACACTACGGCCAATTTAGTTTATTCAATTCACCTGTACCGCATGTCTTTGGACTGTGGGGGAAACCGGAGTACCCAGAGGAAATCCACACGAACACGGGGAGAACATGCAAACTCCACACAGAAATTACAACTGACCCAGCCGGGACTCGAACCAGCGACCTTCTTGCTGTGAGGTGGCGGTGCTACCCACTGTGCCACCCATGTTGTCAGATACTAATACAAAATAAAAACAAAAAAGCAATTTCCTGAAAAATAAGTTCAAATCTTGCATCTTCTTGCATATACAATATAGAATATCTTACCTCAACCTTCAATTTCAAATTGCATGTTCTCACATTAAGCTTCAAAAAAACATTCCAATGGCTCTTGTCTAGGGTATTTCAACATCCTAGAAGTGAAAGTGCTTCCCATATGCTGGCTTTTACTGCATGATGGCGCCTGTCTTACTTCACACGCTGCCAATATGCATCTGTTATGTACATGCCACAGAGTACATGGGCATGTTAATTGATAGCAATTTGTTATTTGAAGGCCATATTTCAAATCTTTGTAAAAACAGTTATATTTATTATTATTATTGTTTATATAATTTAAAAAGTATTGCTAAAAGACAACATGCTCTCAGTACCTAATGCATAAATGCAAATGAATGCTTATCCAAACTAAATTGCAAAAAGAATTGTAGTTATTCTTAGCTTGATTTGTCTGTCTCTCTCTTATACCAAGGTGGACATTGTCATTTATACCAAATGTAATTGATAACATTGTAATTAACTGTCATTGTCAGGACATAACCAGGACTGGCTGGGACCTGCACCTCTATTAAGAACAATGCTCATTGTGCTCATTTCTAAAATGTTGTGCAAAAACCATTCAAAAACTATTTGTTCTAGGATAATTTTGCGATACACAAAAACCTGTGCATATGCCTCTCTTCCTGATTTATAAATAGCAAATGATCTTGAAATTGTGCGCAGCTGACTTCTGTCAGATCTCCACCTTGTAAACGCCCCCTAATTAATATGATTACCATATGAAAGAGCACTTGCCAATATCCGATTTTCTCTTCTTGAGATTGATGAGGACAAAGAAAGAAAAACTTGGCGGGTAGGGTAGAGGCTCCATATAGAACATTATAGAAAGAAAAAAATTGCACTTTTATTTTAACTGCTCTAAAGAAAATCTGCATGTGATTTGCTGTTTCTATATTTACAGTTTACTAATGCTGCTAAAGTGTGCATTAATATACTCACACCCAAAATATATTTTGTACAAATATGCCTGATGTAGTAAATGACATTGTTCTGGCCTTTTGATTTGGCAATGTTAGAATGGTTTTGCTTCACTTTTTTTGGAACACACTTCATTCCACAGACTTTTATTTGATCTTCTTGTATATTTAATAAATAGTTGTTGCTATCTGGAGGAAAGTCCTTACCCCAAGTGGAGGAGTTCAAGTATCTTGGGATTTTGAGGGAAGGATGAAACGTAAAATTGACAGGCAGATCGGTGCAGCAGCAGCAGTAATGCGGTCGATGTACTGGTCTGTTGTGGTAAAGAAGGAGCTGAGCCAAAAGGCAAAGCTCTCGATTTACCAGTCAATCTATGTTCCTACTCTCACGTCATGAGCTTTGGGTCATGACCAAAAGGACAAGATCTCGGATACAAGCTTTTCGGATACATGATTTTCCTGGCAGGGCACACCCTTATAGATAGGGTGAGGAACTCTGTCACCCGGGAGGAGCACTGCTCCTCCACATCGAGAGAAGTCAGCTGAGGTGGCTTAGGCATCTGTTTTGGATGCCTCCTGGACTCCTACCTAGGGAGGTGTTCCAGGAATGTCCCACCGGGAGGAGGCCTTGGGGAAGACCCAGGACACTCTGGAGAGACTATGTCTATGGGAAGTGTTTGGGGAGAGGGAAGTCTGGGGTTCTCTCCTGAGACTGCTGCCCCTGCGACCCAGCCCCGGAAAAGTGGATGAAAATGAATGAATGAATGAATGAATGAATTGTTCATCAAAAAAGTGCATTAAAATAGGATACAAATTATAGCAAACAAAATTTGTTCTAAAAACAAGAATCTGAATGAAGAGGTCAAAAAACGGTGTTCCTTCCTTTCTTTTGGCGTACTGCCATCCCATTTACCACACCATTATGACATTCACAACCAACAAAAAAAACAAAAAAAAAACACAAACAGGTAATATTTAAACTAAAACGTACACTTTTGAAAAATGGCTACAACACAAAACTTAAGGCTGATGTGTCTCTTCATTTTCACAGAAGCAGCAGATGTTTGTTTATTTTAGATTTATTTATTTTGATTATTTATTGTGGGTTTTAACATGGAACAAAGGGCGGCACGGTGGCGCAGTGGTTAGCACTGTCGCCTCACAGCAAGAAGGTTGCTGGTTCGAGTCCTGGCTGGGCCAGTTGGCATTTCTGTGTGGAGTTTGCATTTTCTCCCCGTGTTGGCGTGGGTTTCCCCCACAGTCCAAAGACATGCACTATAGGTGATTTATATAGGCCTTATATTATATAACTTATATTATATAACTATAGGCCGTAGTGTATGAGTGTGTGTGAATGAGTGTGTATGGGTGTTTCCCAGTAATGGGTTGAGGCTGGAAGGGCATCTGCTGCATAAAACATATGGCTGTTCATTCCGCTGTGGCAACCCCTGATAAATAAGGGACTAAGCCGAAGGAGAATAAATGAACATGGATTCGTCACGTATGACAGTGTACAATGGAGTAGAAGTTCCAAATGCAGATTTATAGAAGAATGGTCAGACAGGCAAGAGGTCAAAACATGTGCAAACAACAATGTCAGGTGCAATTCGCAAAGAGTAATCCAAAATCCAGGCAGAGGCAGGCAGCAAACAAGAAACAAGTACAAGATCAAAAACACAACAGGGCGAAACCACAGGAACAAGGAAACGCTCAGTAATGCATATAACAGTAAAGCCGCGGTCACACTGCACTTTTTCGCACCATAGACTTCCACTCATACGCATGCAAATGCGACAGACCAGAAACGCAATCTCATAGAATAAGTTTTGCAGTTTGCTGCATTGCAAAGTTCAAGCTTGGTGAATTCTGACCTGCGAAATCGCATCACGTAACTGCATGAGATGAATCGAAGATCAAAACATGACCTCTCTGGACAGAAATGTAAAATATGAACCAATCGCTTGCTTTTTAAAATGTCTAATCATGCCCGCCCCTTTTCGCAGTGCCGTACGTCAGGATTTTACATGCTCAAACTCTAGTGTGACCGCGGCATGTCTTTGCAGTGACTGAGGTGCTTTTATGTGTGAAAATTAACTGCAGGTTCTGTGTAATCAGAGTCTAGTTCATATGAATCAGGTGAGGTGCAAAGCATTGTGGTACATGTAGTCCGGGAGAGTGGCTGATGTGAGAAGTATAGTGCCCTCTAGTGTGTCTGGTGGGCCCTCTAGCAAGTGATCATGATACACTCTCAATTTTAGGGTATTAAATGGTCAATTTAATCTGGCAAAAAAATTTCTTTAATAAAAACACAATTAATCTCTCACAATGCATAGTTGTTGTTTATGATGAATTTGTTGCACGTACACCACTTTTATCAGATGTTCGATTAGCTGCAGTACTACAATTTTGCCACAAGGAAAAAAGTGTGTATGCCTGCTCAGACCTTGACATTGCAGTAAGTAAATTTCCACATTTTATAAATATGAATGTTGTCATGGATTTAAGCGTACACACACTTAAAATGAAATGTGAGCATGCACACATTTTATACATGAGGACCCAGCTCTGCCTCATTTGTTTGGGTAGAGAAGGACTGGTCCCCTGACTGAGCCTGGTTTCTCACAAGGTTTCCTCAATTCCATCAGTTGGTGGAATTTGCATTCTTTGTCACTGTTTGAACATATTTGTCACATATTGCAAAAATGTAATAAATTAAATCATAATAATAATAATTTTACAAAAAAAATAAACATGTAGCATGAGAGGAATGGACTGAACTTAATGTCTACTAATCTCTTCTAGAATCAAAGATAGACAGCCTCTACCAAAACAAACCTGGTGCAAAAGGGTTAAAGGACAATATCTTCTCCCTGCATCGCCCATCTCCCCTGTTTGCCACTGTACTCAACCTAAATGGCACACACACCAGGTGAGTGTCAGAATGACCACAGGACATGTCAGCACCTGAGTGGACATGTGGTTGACACATCCCGCAAGGACAATGATAAGAACGCAGCCACAACAACCACTGCTCATGAACACCTGCACACAGAGCTCAACACAGAAAGTCTGTGACATATTGTAACAGTTTCAAGACTTCGCTCTCAAGGACAGTCTCCTGGAAAACACTCAAGGAAGTCAAGATAACATATTTCACCATCAAATAACACCAAAAGAGTCAAAGCTGTCTTCAGTTGGTGATCAATACCTTTTTTTTCACCAGCACAAACCAGGTGCCAGTTCGGAGCTGGTTTGTCTGGTGAGCCTTTTAAGAACTACTTTGCTTTTCCACTGTCTAGAGAGGCACTGTAGAGGCACCTAAACAAACTTGTCCTCAATGGTATTAATATGAACCGTTTCACATGTTTGATCACATCCGCGTGATCAACCTTGGCTGGTCCCTGAAGCATATGATCATGCCGGGGTGATTAGAACATTCAGAACGCACGTCATCAACTGCTAAAATTTAAATCTTCCTTGCGCAGTAGCTTAGAAAGAGATACACGGTGCTTTTTTTAAATCACTGTTTGTTTGTTTTCAAATACCTTTTATTTTAGGTTACAGACATTCAAATACACATTCAAATTCACTATTCAAACAATGTATTCAAACATCTAAACCAAACATGGTGGCAGTTATGGGTGTGTATCGAGCATAACATGCATTAAACCAATCAGAGTCCCATCTCCCATTCCCTTCACTAGAGAGAAAACAGTTGACCATCTGCGTGAGGATAAAGAACAAGCCTCCTCCTTTTGGCCTCTTTACTTTCTCTTTTCTTTACTTTTACTCTTCACTTTATTCCTTTACTTTTGTGGAGTAAAATGGAAGTCCACCTCCACGGAAGTCTTGGGCTGTGAACAATGTGAAACTCTCTGTATTGTTCTCTGATGAGTCCACCTTCACTGTCTTTCCCACATCTGGCAGTTACGGTGTGGAGAAGCCCCAAAGAAGCGTACCCCCTAGACTGTTGCATGACCAGAGGGAAGTATGAGGGAAGTATATTATTTATTAATATGGGCTGCACGGTGGTGCAGTGGGTAGCACGTTCGCCTCACAGCAAGAAGGTCGCTGGTTCGAGCCTCGGCTGGGTCAGTTGGCGTTTCTGTGTGGAGTTTGCATGTTCTTCCCGTGTTGGCGTGGGTTTCCTCCGGGTGCTCCGGTTTCCCCCACAAGTCCAAAGACATGCTGTATAGGTGAATTGGGTAAGCTAAATTGTCCGTAGTGTATGTGTATGAATGAGTGTGTATAGATGTTTCCCAGTGATGGGTTGCAGCTGGAAGGGCATCTGCTGCGTAAAACATATGCTGGATAATTTGGCGGTTTATTCCGCTGTGGCGACCCCAGATTAATAAAGGGACTAAGCCGAAAAGAAAATGAATGAATGAATGAATATTTATTAATATATTATTTATTAATACAATGTAATTGCTACAACCTTGATTTGAAGAATCAATTTGCTTTCAGACAGTGATTCTCTTTCAGTCTGTCTCTCATTAGGGGATTTCTATGAAAAAGTGCCAATGAAATGACTATGAAATTGGCAGGTGCAATCCGCAGGTGCAGCCACTCTTACACACACACACACACACACACACACACACACACACACACACACACA
>CAIGQV010000744.1:598073-611851 GCA_903798115.1 Danio jaintianensis | reverse complement strand
GTTTAGTAGGGACTTTAACCAGAGACATTCTTGCTGTGAGGCAACAGTGGTAATCACTGGGCCACCGTGTCGCCCTTTTAGAAAGGAGGGGGAGTAGGGGTGGGTGGGGGAGGATTCTTCAAGACAAAGATACTGAGATAAGAAACTCTGGTTATTTATAGTGAGTTAGGAATCATCTGATTGGTGAATCAATGGTAAGCTGATGCGGGACAAGCCGTGAACAATCATAAGCACGTGATCCTCTCAAAATTAGCTTAAAAATAAACTTGACTTGTTAAATTAGTTATTGCATGTGAGATACTGCCAACAAGGGGCCTAATTAAGTGGGTGTACGTTCAGATTTGATCCTAAAGTGTTCAAGTTATTTTAAAAGTAGGGTAGCTGCATTTTTATTAGATGACTGAAACTTTCAAAAATTGCCCCTGCACGAGCCTCAACCTTCGCCAGCAGGACGTCAATTTCAGACTCCGAAAAGTGTTTTATTATTATTATCATCAGGGCTTGACATTAACACCCACCAACCCGCCAAATGCGGGTAGATTTCAGCTGTAGCGGGTTAGACAACCACACCCACTAGCCACTTTGGCTGGTTTAAAATATTTTTTAAATTGTTGTTTTCTTAAAAGCGAAGTCTGACAAAAAGGATGCCCATCGAGAAGCAGCACAACTGACAAAATCAACTGTGTTTGCGCGAAAAAAGGGGTAAATAACGAATGAGGATGATCAGGTGCATCGTAAGACTCTCACTCATGTGTCACGCTTACAGCTGATGTGATGTGTGCGAGTTTTTAAATGCTTGCGCGCTCCCGTTTCCTTGCGTGAAGCAACCATTCCTGGAAACTTTCGCTTTAACCATTCTTTGAACAGATTATTAATAAGCCTAACGTTAACTGTGTGCACGTGATCATCCTTTCATTACCGCACACAGTATGTTTTTCACCTGCTTTCTTTTACAGTTTTTTTATTTTTTATTTATGGTTTAATTATCATCCTTTACAAATAGCATTGCTTTAAAGGTGCTGTATGTAAGTTTTTAACTCTTCTAAAGCATAAAAATACCATAATATGTTTGCAGATATTTAAGAAACATGCCAAGTGAACATTTTTGTTTATCTGAAAAACAATGCTAAAGTCAGATATTCTGCTTTGAAAATGTGCTTTCCGTGCCGGAAAGCTTTCTTTGTTTTGGTTATTTTTAACCCGCCCAATGCCAGTTTAGCCAATTATATTTCAGCACCCTGGGTTGCCTTGCTGGAAAACTGTGTATTTGATTCATTCAGTCATAAAAGCTCTCAAAGTATGCGTCTGCGACCAAAATGCGACCTCCGGTGGACAGTAGCATTCACACCTGTAGATCGATTGTTTTGTTCCGAAACAGGGATTAAAATGTTACAATGTTGCACTATGTTCTTGGTGTGGTTCGCTTTCACACTGTTTCTAAACGGACCAAAATAGCTAAAACAAGTCATGTGCGAGTAAACTCTCGTCACATTGGTCAGAGTTTCAGGATTTATTTCCCGTTCAGCTGTCATGCGTCCTTATTTTAATTTATGGCAATGAGCAATGAGACATTATACACGAAAAGCTGCACTTTAATTTTGAATGGTGACACCCACAGACATCGTCACCAAATATAAATCAGACTTTCTCATATATAGGCGTTGGCTAGAATTATGCATTATAGGCTTTACATTATAGAGAGAAATAACAGATAAACCAAGACTGCAGTTCGGTCAATTTTCCTAATGGATAAACAGCTCTCGGTAATAATTTAGCATGCTTTCACTTTAGCATTTGACATGAAACACACATTTACCGTTAGGAATGATGACATCCCACCCTACTCATCATTCTCTCTTCATATAGCCGTATATATGCCTATTACATATCCAGAATACACTGTGATATAGCCTGGTTCGTTAGTTTGTTGGATCGCTTTGCTTTCTCACTACAATCGATCCTCTTCAGAGTTCATTTCAATCGAGCCGAGACCACCTCATTCAGGCGATCTCAGACCAATTGTTTTGGCGCTGATCCGAGCACTGGATTCACATATGCCAAACGAACCGCGCTAACTGGGGAAATGCGCCAGGCACCAGACAAAACACCACAGAAATTTAAATACAGCCATTCAGAAGCACAGAATATGCACTCACTCACCAAATGGTAAAGTTTATGATCTAATTAATACATATTAAACCTCTTTAACATTATTATATGTATATGCTGAATAATTGATATTTGTAACTTGGCTTGCACTGAGTCACAGAGCTAAAGTTCAATTTCAATTTTCAAAAGTTTTAAAGTTTATTTTATTTTCAAGATCTGAGGTGAACTATCTGATGCTGCTTTCAGTAGTATGGCAATAAATGTCATGTAAAATGCCATTCAAATTCACATTATTAGTATTTAACACTGAATAAAGCACATGAGGTGTACCTGAGGTGATCATTGTTTATCCTGTTGTTCACCTATGAGAAATAGAAGCCGTTTCTAAAATAGAAATTTCAAGTGTTGGTTAGGACAAAAACTCCTTTTAGTATGAAATAAAATATTTCTTCTATCACGTGCCGTTGCTTTTAATTAGAAAACTATTTCAAGTCAGCCTTTAGGCTCGATATTCAGGTACACTCACATCAATCTGGCAACCTGCACTTGCGTGTGTTTTGATCCAGGATTGCAATACCTAGTTCAACCACTGGGTGTCAAACTTACATACTGCACCTTTAACAAGAGATTAACTTCCCATTTATGTATAGTGAACTGGTGATCTGAGACCTTTAGCCAGGACAGACTACTGTGCATAGTTTTAGATAAATGACAATAATTCTTTTTAAAAAGTCAATTGTTTTTTTTTTGTTTTTTTAAGAAAAGTTTTGTTGAATAAAAAATGTTCGTACCCAACTATATTTTGCTTGTTTTGAAAATTTCTAATTATTAACATTTGTGGCAAAGAAATAATCATTTATTTATTTGTTAATTTTTGGTGTGGCCAGAGAAAAAAAATGGTAAATCCTTAGTGTTGAGCCCTGAAAAGTTAGGTATAACAAGAACTAATTGCAATGCAACACCATGAATCCCCAACCCATTTGCTCATGCTCCTTGAGCAAGGACTCATGTGGACATAACACAAAATCTAAATTAAGTAATTGTAGCATGCCAAAGTCAAAAGTATGCATATAAATATATATTTTCCTAACGA
Organism: Danio jaintianensis; assembly: GCA_903798115.1. Lineage (NCBI taxonomy): Eukaryota > Metazoa > Chordata > Actinopteri > Cypriniformes > Danionidae > Danio > Danio jaintianensis. The sequence continues at coordinate 608,649 of CAIGQV010000744.1, read as the reverse complement.
CGAAATTGTGGCTAGTGAAAATGGCGAGTGGCTAGTAATGTTGAAAAACTACTAGCCACAGTGGCTGGTGATCAAATAATATGTCAAGCATAATCTAGATTATTACTCTACTTACTCTACTGCACGCAATATGATAGATCTATAAAAAATATTTGACTGTTTTTCTTTTCTTAGAATGGCTTAACTTGAAGAGCTGTAAAAAGAAAATTGGGAATTTTTTTTTTTAAGGTACTTTATGATATGTTACCATATGGCAACAACATCCAACAGTGGATCTAACTTAGAAATTTCAAATTTAGAACTTTCCTTATAATTAATAATTTAGTTGTTTGAAATTATTTAATTGGTGTTGCAGAATTATACGCTTTAACACAAAACTTATAAATGACAGCTTATACATACTTTCCAACAACTGATATTCCAACAGCTTTCATTTATTCCATTCTTTTTTGCTGAATATTATTGAAAACAATCATAATATTATTATACCATGTATACCAAAACATACAGTAAATATAAATATTTTCTCCAGTAAATATTATAACAAATAAATAACAAGTCTGGTATATAGTATCCAGATGCATCAGAATAATGTAGCTACTAGCTAACATTCATTCATTCATTTTCTTTTCGACTTAGTCCCTTTATTAATCTGGGGTCGCCACAGCAGAATGAACCACCAACTTATCCAGCATATGTTTTACGCAGCGGATGCCCTTCCAGCTGCAACCCATCACTGGGAAACATCCATGCACACTCATTCACACACATACACTATGGCCAATTTAGCCTACCCAATTCACCTATAGCGCATGTCTTTGGACTTGTGGGGGAAACCGGAGCACCCGGAGGAAACCCACGCGAACACGGGGAGAACATGCAAACTCCACACAGAAACGCCAACTGACCCAGCCGAGGCTCGAACCAGCGACCTTCTTGCTGTGAGGCGAACGTGCTACCCACTGCGCCACCGTGCAGCCCTACTATCTAACAATGTTTATATATTATACTATATACTATATATATTATATTACTAGCATTCATGTTGTTATTGTTACAACTTCAAAGATCACAGCTGATTTTGCTAGCTAGCTAACCCATTGCAATATTTCACATTGCCATTTGGCAACACATACATTTGATCGATTTACAACAAACTAATTCGATAAAAACTTTTTTGAGTTGTGAATATGTCATCATAACTTACTGGAGGTGATGTCTCAGATTTTTTTGTGGATCTGACAGAAGTTGATCCTTTGCTTTTATTGACGTTTTCATTTGCATTCAGCAACTACTCACAATAAACGCCAGTCTGTCGGAAATCACGCCACAGAAAAACACTGCACGTCATGTGACTTAACCAAAGCACATCATTGGCTAAACTAAGGTCTTCTCTTTCCAAAAAAAAATTTGAATGCTGGTCTTAAAAAACAGTGGCAGGGAAATTAACATAAATATCATGCTGCCATATGGCAACACCATGCGGTAGAGGGTTAATTTGTGCTCATCATTCTCACGCATAGAAATTCGGATATTGGCATGCTCTCTTTTATACGGTAATGATATGAATTGGGGGCGTTTACAAGACAGAGATCTGACAGCAGTCAGCTGCACACAATTTAAAGCTCATATGCTATTTATAAATGTCACATCTGGTAGAGAGGTGTACACACTGAGCTTTTGTGCACACATTAGTTTTCTCTGAATCACACTTATTTGTGTACTTTTGCAAAATGACCTTGGTACAAATGTATCATGATTTCTGCACAACATTTTTGAATGAGGTCAAACTAAATCAATTTAGATTGCATTTAGATTTAGATTACATCGATTGAAGCAACCGATACCCTTATATTGAAATAACCTGACCTAACTCTTCAGGTTTTACAGCAGTCAAGGACCACTAGCATATCTCGGCATCTATAATTCAGTATATGGTTTTGCCAGCAAGATGTGCTATATTTAGTGCGCTGGTTTCATCATTTATGAAACTCCTTATCACTGCTTGCAAAACAGCTGAGCAATGCTCAAAGCGTACAGTCTGCATTTACGAGAGCCTTTATCAGACTGATCTCAGTGCAAGGCTAAATTTACACTGTGCATTTAAGAGGATTTTGATTATTCTTTGTAAAGGGATTTTTTGCTGCAGGCTGCATCCTTCTGGAAAACATCAATAGGCTTCACAGAGAAAATAAGCAGGAAATCCTCTTCATGAAAATGATAATGTGGACAGGGACACAAAATGCTGGGATAAGTTTAATGGAAAATACAAACAAACAGCATGAGTGTATGACTAAAAAGGACATAGAATGTGTTGGGTCTTTCTTGGATCTATGGATAATAGATTTGTTTTATTTTATTGAAAAAAAGAACTTTCATATAAGATTAATATTGTTCTCAATCCTCTCCAAACAATGGTCAGTGTTCTCAAAGCAATTAATACAGCCGTCAGAACGCTTTACTTCATTTAGAAGTACAGTACTGTATTCCTTACAGCCCAAGCACATAATCGTAATGCAATCCTAGTAGATAACATTCAGCAATAGACACAAGAACAGTATTTAAAAATCACATTATGACTCCTTCTGTGAATATTTCTCCCTCTGCACTGAATAATTTAGTCTCTTATTTTTGTCTGACCAATGAACTCCATCTGCAGAAAACGAAACACTATTCCTGATTTATGGAATACAGGCATTATTGCTTACTGAAGGGTTACTTAAAAAAATAAACAGCATGTTTTGTTGTCACGTTCAGTGTATTATGAAGTAGGTGGTATATGGTTGTGCAAAAATACACTTCAGGTTTAATTAAATGCTGGTATGTTATTAAAGGGAATGTTCACCCGAAAATGGAAATTTACTCACACTTTACTCACCCTCAAATGGTTCCAAACCTTTTTGAGTTTCTTTTTTCTGCTGAACACAAAAGAAGATTGTTTTGAGAATGTTAGAAACCTGTAACCACTGACTTCCATAGTATTTGTTTTTCCTACTATGGAAGTCAATGGTTACAGGTTCCCAGCCTTATTTAAGATACTCTAACTTTTTTGTGTTCAACAAAAGAAAGAAACTCAAACAGGTTTGTGACAAATTAAGATTGAGTAAATGATGACAGAATTCTTCAGTTTTAATAATAACAATAATAATTTATTTTTATATAGCGCCTTTAAAACGTAATTCTCAAAGTGCTTTACACGAAAAAGATACAGATATCAAACAGTTTAGAATAACAGTAAAATTGAATCATTCAAAATAAAACGTTTAAAATTGATAAAACAATTTCAATAAAACAAAACAAATTCAAATATCTAGAAACATAAAACAAACCAAGAATGCACACCTCATGAATAGGTGAGTGTAAAGTAGTGAGTTTTCAAGGATGATTTAAACAATTTAAAAGATTCAGTGTGTCTAATGTCATAGGGGAGAGAGTTCAAGAGCCTCGGAGCCAGGGATGCGAAAGCCTGGTCACCCATAGAGCGCAGACGAGTAGAGGGGACTGTTAAAAGACCAGAGTCAGAGGAACGGAGGTCACGTGAGGGGGAGTACCATGTTAAAAGTTCAGACAGATAGTGTGGAGCCAAACCATGCAGGGCCTTGTATGTAATTGTGGATTTTAAAATTAATACGGAATCTGACTGGTAGCCAATGGAGAGATTCCAAAACAGGAGTAATGTGTTCTCTGATTTTAGTCCCTGTCAGAATTCTTGCTGCAGAGTTTTGAACATATTGTAGTTTATTGATGTTACTTTTGGAAACGCCAGCTAGTAAGGCATTGCAGTAAGTCTTTACGGTAGTCAGCACGTGGGGGTCAAATTTTCAATTTTTCTCAAATATTACCCCCAAGTTCTTTAGTTTGGCCTGAACCTCTACGGCAGAGCCATCTAGGTTAATATTAAGAGGTTTAGTTTTACGTAGTTGGTTGGAAGAACCAATCAATATAACCTCTGTCTTGTTAGTGTTCAGGCACAGAAAATTTTGGGACATCCATTTTTTTATCTCTAAAATACAGTGTTCCAAGTGTGTAACAGCTGAAAGATCACCAGGTTTGGTGTGAATGTATATATCTGAGTGTCATCAGCGTAAAGGTGGTACTTTAGTCCTAGAGATGCCAGGAGATGACCAAGTGGTGAAATATACATGGAAAAAAGTAGGGGGCTTAAAATCGATCCTTGGAGCACGCCAAATTTGACTAGGTTTGTGTTAGATTTAAGCCCTCCCATGTAGAAAACTGAGAGCGGTTAGACAGGAATGACTCAAACCACTTTTGGGGTGAACTGTTCCTTTAATACATTAAAACATGTAAACAATAAGTGCATTGTATCAATTGATTGATATAAAGAGTAATGATATAAAGGTAACAAATGATTAATGATTGTGGAGCAAGGTGACTGGGACTTCCTGTGTGATTTTCTTTCACCACTTTATTAAATAACTTATGGTAATAATGTATCAACAGCAAACTTATCAAATTTTCTTTCTCTGACCTATAATCAGACTCTAAACCCTATCGATCTGCCAACTCACACAGATACTGATACTGACATATATAGTGATTCACACATCCCCATCTTGCCAGTATTGTTCAACCTGACATTCATATTATCATCCTCTCTCTCTCTCTCTCTCTCTCTCTCTCTCTCTCTCTCTCTCTCTCGTGTACTGATTCCGATTAGCTGTGTGACAGAAACAATGACATTATAAATTCAATTTAATTGAATAAAATGTAAAAAAAAGTGTAGCATACTAGCATAATGGTGCGAAACAGGCATACTGACAGCATCTAAAATCTAAGCAGTGTTACTGTACATGTACAGATGATCCATAAGACTGTGACCACCTCCCTAATAACCAGTAGAACTTTGGTTCACAAAAAAAAAGCAGCCACAAAGCAAGGCATTCATTTACCAAGGTGGCAAAGGTCTTCTGTCATATCTGGTACCTTGATGCCATCACAACCTCCAGTTTCCATATATTGAGGGGTGGTGGTGATGCAGTGTGTACCTGCTTTTCCAATGTTGAACAACAAAGTTGATTGGGTTCATGTCAGGTGAATTTGAATGCCATGCCATTAACAGAAATTCATAAAACTACTGGGCTTGTGTTTCCCTACAGTGTATCCAGGTACCATAGCCTCCTGCAACAGCGACACCATTTTGTTGCAGGATGCACTAGTTGCACTATACTTGGGGTGGTCATAATGTTAAGTCTGAAATGTACACATATTTTTAACCCCCTCCCTGACATAACCACTTCTCAATAATGACTGAATCTCAATAATGACATAACCACTGACTGACTGACTGAATGAATGAATCTTAACAGAAAAAAGCACAGTAACAATATTTGTTACACTGTAAAACTACAGTAGTCAACATTTGGAGTGAATCAAAAGTGTTTTTCTTTTTTTTTTATTGTCCTAGGACAAGAATGGGTGTTGTTCTATAGTTTTAGGACAACATTGATGAAAGGTGGTGATCCACTTCAAATGTTGACTACTGTAATTGCTCAAAGCCTAATCAAACTCAGCTACCTGTAATTTTCGAATGATGCTGCGGTCACACTAGAGTTTGAGCATGCAAAATTCTGTCGTACGGCGCTGTGAAAAGGGGCGGGATTAAACAAGATGATTAGACATTTAAAAAAGCGAGCAATTGGTCCATATTATAAATTTCTGTCCAGAGAGGTCATGTTTTAATCTTCGATTGGTCTCACGCAGTCACGTGATGCGATTTCGCAGGTCAGAGTTCACCAAGCTTGAACTTTGCAACGCAGCGAACTGCGAAACTTGTCACACAAGCTTGCATTTTCGGTCTGACGCATTCACTTGCGTATGAATGGAAGTCAATGGGGCGAAAAGTCTAGTGTGACCGCAGCTGAAGTCTGAAGACCTCGATTAGCTTGCTTGAGGGATTAGGACTGGGGCAAACCTGAATTTGATTAACCTTAATATATTTGACCATCCCTTTCCTATTTTTTTTTTTATATGAAGTATTTACACTTTAGTGTTGGAGGTTTAATGGCCAAATTTGTCCAACCTGGTGGCCAATCTTCATTGATTGCACATTTCACCAGTAAGAGCAGAATGTGTAATTAGCAGAGTAATAGCAGTTTTGCTTAAAATATTGCAATGCACACAACATTATGGGTGACATATCAGAGTTCAACAGAGGACAAATTGTTGGTGTGCGTTTGACTGGCGCATCTGTGACCAAGATAGCAATTCTTTGTGATGTATCAAGAGCCACGGTATCCAGGTTAGTGTTAGCATACCACCAAGAAGGACGAACCACATCTAACAGGAGTAACGGTGGACACAAGAGGAAGCTGTCTGAAAGCGATCCGCTGTCCGTTTGCTAACTCAGATTGTATCCAAAAAACATAAAACCACAGCTGCCCAACTCACTGCTGAATTAAATGTGCACCTCAACACTCCTGTTTCCACCAAAACTGTTCGTCCGGAGCTCTACAGGGTCAATATACATGGCTGGGCTGCTATAGCCAAATCTTTCATCACTCAACCCAATGCCAACAATTATTGGGCTGTGGACAATGTGAAACATGTATTTTTCTCTGATGAGTCCACCTTCACTTTCTTTCGTACATCCAGGGGAGTTGTAGAGAAACCCCAAAGAAGCATACCACCCAGACTGTTGCATGCCCAGAGTGAAGCTTGGGGGTGGATGAGCTATGATTTGGGATGCAATATCATGGCATTTCTTAGGCCCAATACTTGTGCTAGATGGGTGCATCGTTGCCAAGGACTACTGACCCATTCTGGAGGAGTTTGTGACCCAATGGGCCAAACATTGTATCAGCAATACTGGTGACAGAGTGGTTTGATGAACATGAAAGTGAAGTTGAACATCTCCCATGGCCTGCACAGTCACCAGATCTAAATATTAGAGCCACTTTGGGGTGTTTTGGAGGAGCGTGTCAGGAAACGTTTTCCTCCACCAGCATCATGTAGTGGCCTGGCCACTATTCTGCAAGGAAAATGACTCAAAATCCCTCTGGCCACTGTGCAGGACTTGTGTCTGTCATTCCCAAGATGAACTGATGCTGTATTGGCTCCTAAAGGAGGTCCTACACCACACTAATGAATTATTGTGGTCTAAAACCAGGTGTTTCAGTTTCATTGTCCAACCCGTATATATATTCATTATAAATGTTACAGACAGAAAATGTGTAAATCACAATTAACTTATTCCAAAAATGTCAAAAAATATCAATAATTATCCAATCAATTCAATGACAAAATCATCACTGGCTGAAAAAGAGTTTATAAACATTATTATTTCTGTACAACTGCACCTAAATGATTGTAATTGAGCTATATTTTAGAAGACGTCAGTGCAGCACTATTGAACATTTTACTGTCTATGCAAACATAAAAAATAATTATTTAATGTACAATAGTATAAAAAGAGAAAGCAATCATTCATTCATTCATTCATTTTCTTTTCGGCTTAGTCCCTTTATTAATCTGGGGTCGCCACAGCGGGATGAACCGCCAACTTATCCAGCATATGTTTTACGCAGCGGATGCCCTTCCAGCTGCAACCCATCACTGGGAAGAGAAAGCAATCACTATAATCAAAATAATAATAATAAAAGTATATTCCTAATTGAGTGTATATATATATATACACTGTACTTAAGTATTTAAAAGTACTAAAATAGATTTAAGCTTTAAGCCTTACTGTAGTTACAGTACAATTACAATTTAGATATCAGCACAAATATAGACAGTCAAAGAAGTAAACAGAAAAAGTATATAGAAAGGTGTTCTACTAAAAATTTCCTAATTTATTTTAAATAAAAATGGTTCAGTTTACTGCAAAATCTGAATAAACTGCAGTTTGTGTACTTACACTTGAAAAAAACAACAACCCTGAAACACCTCTGAAGCCTTTGTTGATGTGTCAGATATTCAGGAATGTTTGGTGAGTGAACTGAAAGCTCAGTTAAACTCAGATAAGTGTTTAGGTAAGGTTTAATGCTGACAAATGTTCCCATGGATTGCCCCGATAAGTAGTTGTTTTCTAAAATGATTTTAAATTCACTATATATACAGCTGAAGTGAAAATGATTAGCCATCCTGTGAAATTTCAATCAATGACATATATAATAGTATATAATAACAAAAAAACTTTTAAATAATTACCAATTTTTTTTTTTACTTTTGATGCATTATGGAACTTGATATCATTATTCTTTTGAAACTGTAAAACCACAGACGTAAAACAACTTGTCAATGCCTGAACATAAATTTGCCGCTTTTTCTGTTTATCTGAACTCTTTTTTTCTTAATTCCAATATTATTGCAAACATTTAGCCTTTTTGTAATTTAACTTCTTTCTCTGGTTTCTCTGATGCATGTCCGGTCTTTCTGAGGAAAAAGTAGTTTTTATACAGTTTTCATGGCCTCATAATAATCATACGTTGAAAAGGAAGCTGCATGGAAACATACATGGGTGGGGGAGGGGTTTACAAAGTGGGTTGCCATAGATACAGTGTTACAGCCACCAGAAAACTGGAGTCTGGGGATTTGGCACTTGCACTGTTCATCAGTTATTAACATTGTAATGTGCTCATGCCACATGACTCTCTTACAGGAGAAATGCTTGGGAAGGGATGTCTAAGATGCCGGGGATTGGAATTCTGCATTGAACAAATAGAAGTTGTTCCATCAATTTGCAATATTATATTGACAGTGCTTGATTTGAGTGGGTTATGGGGGATGGCATCCCCCTTTTTGAAAAATAATGACCAAAAAAAAAATCATCTGGAAGACTTCTATCCCCTTTAGATTAATCAAGCAGATTGAACATTAAAATCCTCTATGTATGATCATTTACAAACTAAATAACAGCAGCTGGCCAATTAGGAGTGATTGTAATTGGCTCACACACGCTTCTATCATTTATTTTTCATCATGGCTCAAGAGCAACTTTGGCCATTCTTTAGATAGAAAAGAATTGGTTAGTCTTTGGTAAGTGTTAACATTGTGTACTGTATGTGTGACTGTTATAGACACTGAGACGTAAGAGAGGGGGAGAGAGAATGAGAGAGAATAATTGGCTCAGCAGAGCAGCTGATGTTGTTCAGTTGTATTTGTTCTCAGTTCAGGGACAGGCTCGTGTGATATTACCAAGCGCCAACATCCCGCTCTCCCTCGTGAAGCTAATACGAAAGAAACTGAAACGGCAATTCATCTAAATTCCGCTAGGCCTGGCTCCATAATAGAGCACATTTCTATTGACCCCAATGTTAAAATGGCCAACTTTACAGCAGAAAAAAAGGTGTTTACAGCCTGGTACAAAAAACTATTTTGGTGTATATAGCTAATATTACACTTCAACTGTAAGGGGGGTGAATTTTTTTATAACTCATCCATTTCATTTATATTGAGCTATATTAAGTCTGCATAATTAAGGGTGTGGCCACTTGAGTGACAGCTAGGTCTCGCCGTCACGTCACCTGCATTGCTAGCATCTGAAAATGCAATCAGTAATGTCTGAAAAAATAACATAATAATGAATACACTTACAAACAAAATTAAATAAACACTCCTCTTAAACAGATAAGCAAAATCTTATTTTGTAGTATAGAAAAATTGTGAAGAGTCAAGATAAAACGCAAAACTATAATTAGCACCTTACCATTCTTCTGGACTGATTTTTCTCTGCTGAACCCAATTTAAAGCTGCAGTATGTAAGTTTGACACCCGGTGGTTGAACTAGGTATTGCATTCCTGGATCAAAACAAACGCAGGTTGCCAGATTGAGGACCAACAGGAGCGAGTCTGACGATCGAGCCTAAAGGGTGATTTAAATCGTGTTCTATATAAAAGCAACGACACGCGACAGAAGGAATATTTTCCATATTAAAAGGGGTTTTTGTTCTAACCAATACCTGGAATTGATATATTAGAAACGGCTTCAATTTCTTGCAGCTGAACAACAGAAAACTGACAATGATCACCTCAGGTACACCTCATGTGCTTTATTCAGTGTTAAATGCTAATAATGTGAGTTTGAATGCCATTTTACATGACATTTATTGCCATACTACTGAAAGCAGCAGCAGATAGTTCACCTCAGATCTGGAAAATAAAATAAACCGTTTGAAATTGAACTTTAGAACTGTGACTCAAAACCATTGATTCAGCATGTACATATAATAATGTTAAAGAGGTTTAATATGTATTAATTAGATCATAAACTTTACCATTTCGTCAGTGAGTGCATATTCTGTGCTTCTGAATGGCTGTATTTAAATTTCTGTGGTGTTTCGTCAGGTGCAAACAGCCAAATTGCTTATCACTGCAAATATCGTCACGTAGCGTGTTGTTAGGTCACGGGGTTACAATGTAACCTGCTCACCTAATGTTTACGCTCATAATATTTATATTATTTGCTAATTAATAACCTCATTTGGAACTCTGAATCTGCTTCTCATTTTGGAGTCTGCTACTGTCCACTGGAGGTCGCATTTCGGTCGCGCACGCATGCTTTGAGAGCCTTTCTGAATGAATGAATGAAATACGCTTTTTTCCAACAAGGCAACCC
>CAIGQV010000744.1:566026-597973 GCA_903798115.1 Danio jaintianensis | reverse complement strand
ATATATATACATTTGCTTTTTTTTCAGTTAGTTTTTCAGTGGCTGTAAGTTTCATTTAGTTTTTCATTTGTTGTTTTAGTTAAGGGTGGCTCAGTGGTTAGCAGTACTTGCGCTCAGAACAAGAAGGTCGCTGGTTCGAGTCCTGACTTGGCCAGGAGAGTTTGCATGTTCTCCCCGTGTTTGTGTGGGTTTCCTTTGGGTGCTCCAGTTTCCCCCACAGTCCAAAGACATGGGTAAACAAAATTGGCCATAGTGTATGAGTATGTGAGAGTGTATGAGTGGTTTCCCAGTACTGGGTTGTGGCTGGAAGGGCATCCACTGCATAAAACATATGCTGGAATAGTTGGTGGTTCATTCCGCTGTGGTGACTCCTGATAAATAAGGGACTAAGCCGAAGGAAAATGAATAAATAAATGAATTTTTGTTAAGTTAATGAAAATGTTTTTGACCAATAGATTTAGTCTTAGTCTCAGTTTTCGTTTACTTAAATAACCTTGCAAGGTACCAGAAAGCACTCACTCACTTGCCACAGCAGAATGAACCTCTGGCATATGTTTTACCAACCTGATATCACAAGGAAACGTAACTATTTTAACTGTTTTGTCAGTTTAGTGACTTATTCATACAAATTCATATGAGTTCAGTCTTTTTAAGTTTTTTTAAAAAGAGGCGTTGCACCAAACCCCACCCCTAAAGCCAACCGCCATTGGAGGATGAGCAAATCGTACTAAATTGTATGAATGAGATCATACAAATTCATATGAATTAGCCACTAAATCAAAAAGTTACAAACTGCCATGAGATAGCGTTGGTTTACCAGCCTCAACTCATGAACCCCCAGTGCTGGGAAACACGCATACACTCTTTTAGTCAGACATACTCATACTCATACACTACGGCCAATTTAGTTTATCCAATTCACCAAATTCCACAAAGAAAGGTATTCTGGTTTAACTTTCTTGCTGTGAGGTGTTACCCACTGAGCTATTGTACCACCCTACCAAAAATACAGTCAGCAAAACATACATTTTAATTAGCCTTTTTTGTTGTAATTATCTTAAATCTAGCTAAGGGATGTTGTTATAATTAATGCAGCATTGAGTACAATCCCTTAGCTTTTCTAAATTAACTGTAAATCATGATTTTACTAGGCTTTAGAAAAGAAAAAAATAGCCATAAGTTATAGAAATGAAGCCAGAAGTTATTCATCAATTTATATAATATGACCAAATGTCCCCACTAAGGAAGTAAAACATGAAAGTTTTCACACTGTGAGCCAGATCATAAATAATTTCTTATAATAAATAAATTTGTGTTTTGCATACGTGTGTGGGATGGTTACGGTTAAGAGTGTGGGAGAGTTAGGCCATAGAAAATATATTTAATATATTCATTCATTCATTCATTTTCTTTTCGGCTTAGTCCCTTTATTAATCTGTGGTCGCCACAGCGGGATGAACCGCCAACTTATCCAGCATATGTTTTACGCAGCGAATGCCCTTCCAGCTGCAACCCATCACTGGGAAATATTTAATATATATACCTGATATAAAAACATGATACAGTACCTTATACAGTCACCGGCCACTTTATTAGTTACACCTTACTAGTACCGGGTTGGACCCCTTTTGCCTTCAGAACTGCTTTAATCCTTCATGACATAGATTCAACGAGGTACTGGAAATATTTTGGTCCATATTGACATGATAGCGTCAAGCAGTTGCTGCAGATTTGTCGGCTGCACATCCATGATGTGAATCTCCCGTTCCACCACATCCTAAAGGTGCTCTATTGGATTGAGTTTTGGTGACTGTGGAGGCCATTTGAGTACAGTGAACTCATTGTCATGTTCAAGAAACCAGTCTAAGATTATTCGCGCTTTATGACATGGTGCGTTATCCTGCTGGAAGTAGCCATCAGAAGATGGGTACACTGTGGTCATAAAGGGATGGACATGGTCAGCAACAATACTCAGGTAGGCTGTGGTGTTGACACGATGCTCAATTGGTACTAATGGGCCCAAAGTGTGCCAAGAAAATATCCCCCACACCATAACACCACCACCACCAGCCTGAATACATGGGAGGATGGATCCATGCTTTCATGTTGTTGACGCCAAATTCTGACACCTACCATCCGAATGTTGCAGCAGAAATTGAGACTCATCAGACCAGGCAACGTTTTTCCAATCTTCTATTGTCCAATTTTGGTGAGCCTGTGCGAATTGTAGCCTCAGTTTCCTGTTCTTAGCTGACAGGAGTGGCACCCGGTGTGGTCTTCTGCTGCTGCCTCAAGGTTCGACATGTTGTGCGTTCAGAGATGCTCTTCTGCATACCTCGGTTGTAACGAGTGGTTATTTAAGTTACTGTTGCCTTTCTATCAGCTCGAACCAGTCTGGCCATGCCACGATCAAAGTCACTTAAATCACCTTTCTTTCCCATTCTGATGCTCGGTTTGAACTGCAGCAGATCGTCTTGACCATGTCTAGAGTTGCTGCCATGTGATTGGCTGATTAGAAATTTGTGTTAACGAGCAGTTGGACAGGTGTACCTAATGAAGTGGCCGGTGAGTGTATATACCTTTAATAAAAGCCGTGGATGTGTATACAATGCCCTCGCTAATATTGTGAAACAAACATGCGTGTGCGTGCATTTGTGTGTGTGAAAATTCTGCTATTTTGTACAAAAACAAGATTTTGGCTCTGTTACTGCCCACCTAGAGCCAAATTACCAACAATTCTTCCATTCTTGGAGGAAGATAATGAGAAATTGGAAAAGCGATCTGCAGCTGAGACTTCCTGTCGTGTTGTTAACAAAATGACAAAGAATAGCTCTAATGTGATATGCTAAAATGTAGGCAGTATTATTAAGCTGACGTGTTATTAATAACCAAAATTTTGAACAACATCTGACATGTCCACCTCCAAATGTCTAATATAAATGTTTCCTATTTGATCATATTCCAATATAAAACATATCACAAATAAACAGTATCCAATTGTATTTGCAAAATGAGAATTAAATGGCCATAATAAGCATTAATTACATACAAAAATCAGGGTGGAATACTATAAAACTTAAAGATGTGTTTAAACTACTGACCCTTGTTGTCTCTTTGTCTTGCTTTTCATGATAAGGGATACACTCTGCTACAGACTGGTTTTACCAGTGTCCCCAAACAGCATGTTTACAATCACACTTCATTTGCTGATCAATAGAACACAATCAATTATGTTCACTTCAGGGCCAGTGAGATACCCCATGCCTCCTGTTTTAGAAACTCGCCCTAACAGGATGTGAACAGCTAGTACAATGTCCCTTTTTCTGGTGCATGCAGCTTCATGCTGGAAAAAACCTTTAAAATCGGAAAAAAATATATTACAAAACTAAGCATCATACCCATTTTGACTTCAGTTTAAAAAAAAGCATAGACATAGAAACGTCTGCTACTTTGGTAGAACATGCATGATAAATGAAAAAATATATATGTTCTAAAATAAAAATGTTGGGTGACACAGTGGCTTAATGGTTAGCACAGTCGTCTCACAGCAAGAAGGTCGCTGGTTTGAGTCCCGGCTGGACCAGTTGGCATTTCTGTGTGGAGTTTGCATGTTCTCCCCATGTTCGGTGGGTTTCCTCCGGGTGCTCCGGTTTCCCCCACAGTCCAAACACATGCACTATAGGTGAATTGAATAAACTAAATTGGTTGTAGTGTATGTGTGTGAATGAGTATGGATGTTTCCCAATACTGGGTTGCAGCTGGAAAGGCATCCGCTGAGTAAAACATATGCTGGATAAGTTGACGGTTCATTCCGCTGTGGCGACCCCGGATGAGTAATGGGACTAAGTCGAAGGAAAATGAATGAATGAATATCAAATGTTTGAAACTCTGTGGGCATCGAACAATTTACAGTGAAAGCTTTTTTGTAAAAGTTTTCGAAACACTGCACAATTTTCACAATTGTTGGATCACCATTGTTTTCACACTGCATGACTATCTGGGGTAGCATTTAGTTGCTGCTCTGTTCACGCTAAGGTTGCACAATCAATCAAACATGGTTGTCATGTACATTAAAGCCGGTTCTGTAATCAGCTGTAAATCTCCAGCACATGCCTTAGTTCACTGACAAGCTATGCAAAAATCACAGACCATTTACTTGATGTGATTCTGCAATTCTGCTATTTGGCACCTGTTTGTGTCAATTTTCTCCAAACTGCCTTCTTAACTTCAAGTGTGAGTGTGAAATGAATCCTTCTGTAAGATGATTCCATGTTCATGTGATTATTAGTCACGTTAACACTGAAACTAGCAGAATTACCATAGCAGTCATTCTGACCGTTCTCATATAAGATGTCAGATTGTCACATCATATTTACATTCAAAGCTTCTATTGAGATATTAAAATTAAGCTTTGAATGTCTGTCGTCATATTTAATGAAGTCATCACCATAAAAATATGATCTTTTGGGTAATACAGCTTATAAACGTATAGTTAGGCTACTTTCATTTCACTTTCATATTTTACTTTCTCAAACAGGGAAGAAAGCTTTTTCGCTGCTCTGAATATGCTGTTTTGAAAGACATATCTGAAGTAAAGTTATGATTTTGCCAACAGAAAGTTATGTTTTTGGTAGCAGGAAGTTGCTAGGCAACAGAGACATGCATATTTAAAGTCACGGGGAAAAGTAGCAGACAACTGAAATACATGCGGCCATTTTGACCGCTATTGTAGATCTAGGTAGACAGTGCCGGCCCGTCCTACAGGCAATATAGGTGGTCGCCTAGGGCCCCAGGCTTCTTGGAGTGCCCCATGGGCAAGCCTCTTGAATATTTACTGAGAACGTAAGCGCGAGGACGAGCGCGTACGTTTAAATCATGATTAACAAGTATTGCGCAATGCACAAACCCCATTAAACACGATACAATTCACAACGACGGTGAGAAAAAAAATTACCTCCACATTTGATTAAAAGAATAGCTCTGTATAATTCATACATGACAAATAGCTGAAAACAATGATAAATACACAACAACAGTATGAATAAAAGCAGAAAATATTAGAAACATACCCAGCAGCACCACACTCTATTTTGCACAACATTGCCCACGATCGGCTATTGGGTGAACTAGAATGACGTCACATATTCCTACACAGACTCCAAATATCTCCAAATTGCTCACGTTCGATATAAAGCTGAAAAAGTGTCTTAAAGTCTTAAGTAATATAACATCACAAGTGTCATTGCTATTTTTAATCGATATTATTCGAATTTTAATTTGAAATGAAAATGGCATCTTTCCGGAGCCGAAAAAAGGAAGAAAAGAAAAGCAGAGAAAGAAAAGCAAGCTCAAAATAAAGGTAGGCTATGTTCTGCAATGCATAATACATTATTAGTGTAGTATTAGGACTTGTTTTAATAAATTCAACGATGCCCATGATCACAGAAATACTTGTGTGATATGTAAGAAAAAAACAGGCCACATTCAGCATGTTTCATTAAATAATACTAATTTTATTATTTATTATTAACTAATTCACCCTGCTGAACAGGTTTCCCCCTCATTTTGTCAAAATCGGATTTTACCATATTTTGTTCTAACCAACACCTGAAATTTATATTTTAGAAACAGCTTCTTTTTCTTGCAGCTGAACAACAGAAAACTGTCAATGATCACCTCAGGTACACCTCATGTGCTTTATTTAGTGTTAAATGCTAATAATGTGAGTTTGAATGCCATTTTACATGACATTTATTGCCATACTACTGAAAGCAGCAGCAGATAGTTCACCTCAGATCTTGAAAATAAAATAAACCGTTTGAAATTAAACTTTAGAACTGTGACTCAAAACCAACACATATCAGTGATTCAGCATGGACATTTAATAATATTAAAGAGGTTTAATATGTATTAATTGTTGGAGTGCAGTAAGTGCACATATATTCTGTCCTTCTCAATGGCTGTATTTAAATTTCTGTCGTGTTGCGTCTCAAAACAGCCAAATTGCTTATCACTGCAAATCTCCTCACGAAGCGTGTCGTTCGGACACGGGATTACAATGTAAACTGCTCACCTAATGTTTACGTTCATAATATTTATATTATTTGCTAATTAATAACCACCTCATGTGGAACTCTGAATCTGCGTCTAATTTTGGGGCTGTTACTGTCCACCGGAGGTCGCATGTTGGTCACGGACGCATGCTTTGAGAGCACCCCTGACTGAATGAATGAAATACGCAGTTTTCCACCAAGGCAACCCGGGCTGCTGAAATATAATTGGCTAAACTGGCAGTGGGTGGGTTAAAAGAACCAAAACAAAGACAGACCTTCCGGCACGTAACTCACATTTTCAAAGCAGAATAACTGACTTCAGCATTGTTTTTCAGATAAACAAGAATGTTCCCTTGGCATGTTTCTTAAATATCTGCAAACATATTATGGTATTTTTATGCTTTAGAAGAGTCAAAAACACATACAGCACCTTTAAATCCACTGCTTGATTTCCTGGGTTTCTTCTTTGTGTCATATTTGCAGTTACACACTGAATGACTACAACAGAAACAATTGTCGACAAATCTCTGCCTCACAAATGCACACGTGAAGTGATAATGAAATAACTCACACGTCAGATCAGAATTATCACGCAAGACTGCAAAATCGTTCCCTTAAGTAAATTCTCAATACGAATTGTTTGTGAAAAGGGCAAAAAAGAAAGAAAGAAAAAAATGTTAAGGAGGGGAGATGCGGGAACATGGATTGTGCGTTCTGCTAAGAGAGTTGAAGGTCAATAAATAAAGGTTTCTGCTCTCTTTCTGTTTAATGTCATTGTAAAGCTAATGCTATTGTAAAGGTATATTCAGAGATCACAATCAATAACTCCTCCACAAACTTCAATGCCCTGTCTCTTGCTCTCTAATTGGCTGTAGGTCATCGCTGTTGTGTTTTTCAGTCAGAACTCATTTCACAAAGCATGATTTTGAATCTGTGTAAAAGTAGTGTAGTGTATTCTAGTCTTTATTTAATCTTACAGTAGCTTATTGACTAGAAAATGAATAGAAAAAAGGATTGAAATAAGAGAAAAAAAACTTACCAGTTGTTTCAACAATACCCTCCAAAATCACGACTATTTCGAACTGTTCTGTCTGCATGGAGTGTTGTGAAAGTTCATAGAAGGGGCTCTTAGTGTCAATAACATGACAGATTGTGAGTGGCGACACAAGAAAGAGCTGGTCCGCTCCGGTGCTGAAGCCAACATCCAGCTCTAGCTGATCCAGGGGGAGGAACTCGCCCTCAGGCGTCTGACGGGACTGCAGGAGCGAGAAGAGAAAGGGGTGTAAACATTGCTTTAAACACTGCACCGTAAACTGAGCAGAGAGGATAGACAGTCATTAAAAGGACAGAGAGGTAGAAAAAATTATTTTAATACAACTAATGACACAATGTAGCATTCCTTCTTTTTATGGAACAACATTTTGATGTACAGTTGCAATCAAAATGATTTAACCTCCCTCAGACTGAAACGATATACAATTTTTTTAAGCTCCAGTTGTTGTTGGTGGTAGTTTAGTTTAGTGGCATAGAAGAAGTTATAAAAAGTTGTACAACATTGCTGTCTTTAAGTCATCTATTTGTGTGCTACGGCAAGAAAAAATGTTAATACAACACTCAAAAAATATTTTTGCTGCTTGTTCAAACTTAACAAGTTCATACTTATTATTATTATTATTATTATACTTATTATTATTATTATTTTATAATTATGTTTATTGGATTTTCACAATAATACAGACATAGCAATACATCTTCAAAAGACATGCAAAGAAAAATATCAACACAAAACAATGGAGAGAAACAAAGAAGGAAAAAAAAAGAAGCAAAAAAACAACAACTCAGATTATATATAAAACAGGACTACCCCAAATAAAACAGATCAGAAAAAGGGCTAAAAACATTGCTTATTTTTCAGATAATAATACAGTTACAATATTCCTTTTAGCGTGACAGGGCTAAGACTAGGTTCCAAATACTCCAAATATGGAGTCCAAACTTTGAAATTTGTTTCTGTTTTTTTTGTGTAAAACATGGGTAAGATGTTCAAGGGGAATTAACTCAAAAATTATTTTGTGCCACCCTTTAAGTGATGGAGGTTTATCACTAATCCAATTAAGTAAAATATATTTTCTGGCGGCAAAGGTTAATATATTATACAATTTCTTATTAGCTGATGAAAAAATGTGTCCATTAGGTATACCCAAAATCAATGAAACTGGCTCAAAATCCAGCTGCATGTTGAGGATCTTTTCCATTTCACCCAGCACCAAAGACCAATACCTTAGCAGTCTGTTACATGACCACATACAATGTGTTAAAGTACCTACATCAGTTTTACATTTTAAACACATAGGTGAATTAGAAGGGTTAAATAGATGTCTGCGGTTAGGGGAGATATGGAGTCTGTGTATTATTTTATATTGTATTTCTCTTGTACGTGTACAAACAGATATTTTCTTAGCATTAGACCAAATATTATCCCATGTTTCCTCATCAATATCAGTAACTAACTCTTCCTCCCATTTGGTTTTAATTCTCTGTATATCAGGAGATGGGATTGAACATACAGACCCATAAAATCGACCTACAGACATCTTTCCTGATGATAAAAATAATAATCTCTAAATAGAAGACATCTCACAATTTTTAACAAGTGTTGTGCTGTTAGTGATATAACGTCTCAATTGAAGAAAATGGAAAAAATCTTTTTTGACTAATTGGTATTTATGAGCTAATAAGACGTTAATTTGTTGTCTGAGAACATGTCCCCAAGCCTGACAATTCCCGAATTACACCAGCGTTTAAAACCATCATCCAGAATTCCTGGGTTCAGACTACTTATTTAAAAATGATCTGAAACAACACAATTCTTGAGTTTTTTTTGGGACAACTTAATTGTTTTATGTTCAATCAACTTAAAATGGTAAAAACCATTGTTAACTTAATCAGTTTGCGTTGGGAGGACATGAAGGGATTGTGCGAAACCCACCATCGACATGACAAAAAATATCTTGAGCTGCTACATATACAATAAATACATTTACCCAGATATTCTACAGATATGGCCAAATCCAAACTGGTCTCGCAAAAGCTATAGAGAAGGTTGTTTTATTACATTAGAAACTCCATGGATACATTTAGATATTAACAGTTCTTAGAGACACACATGGAAGCTTTATTCATATGTCTGAAATTAGTTTTAGCAGAAAATCATTGAGGATGTTGGTGAAAAGGCATGTTTAGAGACAATTTTGATGTTCTCTAAGTTTTATCCTACCTTTATGTTCTCTGGTTCACATAAACATATACTTATAAACGTTTTGAATAGTTTACTGCTGAAAATAACTTTCATTAATGGCAGCAGAACGGCTTGCCGATCAAGGGGGTTGAATAATCTGAGGAAGCGTGTGACAGTGACGACTGAACTAATGGCTCCAAAAGAATTCAGCTTTAAGAAATAGCATCAAAAACAAAACAAAAAGAACAAATGCATTAGAGCGTCTTGAGCGGTAGAGTATGATGAGGTAAGCGGAGCGACTTTATGTTGGTTCCATTCTTAATTAAAGCGTAGAACATTCACTGTAAAGCTCAGAAATCATTGTTCTTCTCCTGCTCCTGTAAGGTATAGGGCAGTGTTTCTCAACCACGTTCCTGGAGGACCACCAGCTCTGCACATTTTACATGTCTCCTTAACCAAACACACCTGATTCAGATCATTAGCTCATTAGCAGATCTGAAGGACCTGTAATGGGTGTGACAAACAAAGGAGACCTCCAAAACATGCAGTGTTGGTGGTCCTCCAGGAACGTGGTTAAAGGGTCACGAAACACCAAAACACATTTTTTGAGATGTTGACAGTCATATATGTGTCCCACGTTGCTAAAAACACTATTAGGACATTTATTTCACAAAAAAGGGAAAATTGGTTGTTTTTGTGTTATTTCGAGCAAATTCGTTCTTCCGGTTTGAAAAGAAAATTTGAAGCTACGTCACGGCCATGAGATCCTTGTGTAAAATCCAGCATGGAGATTGGCTGTCTGTAGTGGCCGGTACAATGTGACGTCTTTGAGTTTTCAGCATTAATTCATGAGAAAGACTTGGTTCGAACCAATCAACTTCATTAATATGCATGATGTAGCTTCGAAGACCTTTTTAGACCTTTTTACCTGTTACAGTGTTCAGAGAGACGCCATGTTGTGTTGTCAACCGTAATTAAAACAAGTGGAAGAAGAAGCATTATTCTGAGACATCGTCAGTGTTGTGTTTATAAATGTGCCGCAACAAAGGTTTTGTTTCCATTTTCCCGGGATGAGGGGACCGCTCGCGTATGAGCACACATTTGTGGAGTACAGTGGTCTTCTTACATGCAACAAAAATATGTTTGTAAGGAACATTTTTTACCCGAGAGCTTTTAGCATCTGGAAATGGTGAAATCTGGATTTGCCGCTTGTCTCCTATAAAAAAAGATGCAGTTCCAGTTCGCGTTGATTGTCATGTCTCTACAGATTTGGTAAGTGTGTGATCAATGTTCTTTGTTTATGTTTATTCAGATGGCAAAGTTACTTAGTATCGTCAGCAGTACTCTTTTAGTTTTTAAAGACATACCTTAGTCAAAATGATTTAGTTACTAAGTTTACAGTACGTTAATATCACTACAATATTATGGACTGAAAGATCCGCTGTAAATGCTGCTCTCCAAATGTAAACTTGTAAACACCTCAATCAAACTATTACCGTCGTGTAGGATTTTCGCCGCATATGATTTTCGCCACATTTTGTGACAGTATAGTCTATATACACACGGCTGTTTGACATTATTGTCTGCACCTACTGAGTCTCTGCATCTACCGAGAAATGCGGAGGTTTTGTCTCCCATTCGGTGTGCGGTATCATCAAATTCCATTTGAACAACATTCTTCCAGCAGTTCCTTGCATCCAATATCTCGTTTGTCACGGGGGCATGCATGAAATGTTCCCGAATGAAAGTGAAAGTGCCGAACTGCAGTTAAAGTCGACAAATTAAGAATGAAACAGCCGAAATTACATGAAACTCCGGAGGAAATGTGGATAGCGTGCCAATGATGTTAATCGAATTATGTGCTATAACATGTAAAACGGGATCAGGAAAGGAACATTCAAAAAGCAACTCATGTAAACACCTTCATCATATTATTGTCTTATTTAGATTAAGGCAAATAATTTGATTACTGATGTCCATGTAAACGTAGTCACTGTCTCCCCTGCGTCTGTATTTGTGTTGCCGCTGTGAAAATCAGCTGTAGTTCACTCAATGAAACTTCCCTTATCATGCAAACCCTTTCCTCTTTTCCCACTCGACACTCCCACTTAAACAAATCTGGACTCACCCACTTTCCTGACTTTTTTCAAACTAGAGGTGTGAAAACACCCTGCTGAGACAGGGGGGTTTCGTGACCCTTTAAGACACACTGGTATAGGGTACATCAGGGCTCGCTGTTTTTTTGTCTTTACATAATTAATCTGGGAGTTATATTTAACAAATATGGCATTTCGTATTGGTTTAGTTAGTTTGTGTACGACTCGCAGTTGTAGCTTCTTTTTAAAGCAGAAAATAATGCAGCTAAAAAAAATTCCTTGTTAAAGTGGTGTTGGATGAACAAACTTTTTAATGTTAAATGGTAAATGTGCTCTTTGGGAGTGAAATATCACATAGTTTGTGTATTTTTTGTTCTCTTTGGGACTTGTGGAGCAGCACATCGATGGATTTGCTCTTCAGTGTTTGAACTTTCAGCAGTGACAAATTAAACCACACTGAACTGAACTTCAACTCTGAAAACTGGACTGACAGTTTCAATTTACTAGAAACGAAAGCTTCAGCGAAGGTTCTACCAGGAAGACTCTAATTCTACGTCATTCTTCATAATTATCAATTCAGCCAATAATAATCAAGCACACTATATAAATAAACAATTTCTTTCACTGTTCATAGGTGACGTAGCAGAAGTTCCGTCCATCCTCCCCACCACCACCAGGTTGGGCCCCGTTCTCGCTGGGGGTTGGCTCCGCCCTGCCTTCATCTTCAGGCAGTATTTGCCTGCTCTGCACGAGACCTGCATCATCGACGGCGCTTATGCCAAAGGACTAACCGAAATTGCAATGTTTTATGCTTTCTCAATAAATGTTAAAACGTTTATCCGCCTCCCGAGTCTTTCTGGTAGAACTTCTATGCTTTTTTAATATACACTGTAAAAGCGCTATAGAAATAAAGATGAATTGAATTGAATTAAAAAAAAGTCTCAAGCAGTTTTCATCATGTGTAAAGAATCATGTCACTAATTTAGTCTTATATTCAATCGCCAAATAAACAATATAGAAAGAAAAGCCTTTTTAAAATTGAGATGGATTGCAAAAGTCAGTTTAAGCTAAGAATGATTTTGAAAAATTGATAAATGCTTCTATAATTTTACTTTTTTGATAATTGTAGTGTGCTGTATGAACGTTTTTAGCAGTCCTCCCTGAGGAGGTTACAATTGGCTCAAAATGCAGCGGACAAAAACTAAGAAGAGAAACTCAGAGATAACTCCAATTCTGGCCTCTTTACACTGGCTACCAGTTAAACAACCAATTGTTTTGTAAATTCTGTTATTCATTTTTAAAAAGTACATCAAGGATCTGTTAGTTATTCAATCTTCCTCAAGATCATTAAGATTAAGGTTCCATGTGCACGTCTTAAGCGTAGAGGTGATCGAGCATGCTCAGTTATGGCCCCTTGGATTATAGAGTGATCTTCCTTTCTCTGTGCGCTCTTCAATTTGCAAATGTTTAAATGACATCTTAAGACCTGTTTGTCCTCACAGGCATTTGATGTATAGATTTGACATGTTTTATGTATTTTAATTCATTGTCAGTTTTACCCTGTACATCACTTTGATACACCTTCATGGTTTTCAAGGTGCTCTATAAATAAATGATTGATTGTTCTCAAAAACATTAACAAAATCTTAATCATTTCAAACTTTTCACCAATAGCATACATGCTTTGAAATATATGGCTATTCAAATGACTAATACACTATATAAATACTCTAAATATGTTATACAATAGACTTAATTTGCAGTATTAATTAAAATATGCTTGTTAATTGAACTAAAAGTATTACATGCAATTTCACTACGTAATCTGATGACATAAGGCAGGTCCATACCTTGAGTAATTTACACCGGATTTGGGCTGAAACCATGTGGCTGTTGCGCAGGTTTCCCACCCTGAACATCAGTGTGAGTTTGCCGTCACGCATGGAAATGGCTGCATTTTCACTGAACATTAGAGTTTCTGCCCTCTTCTTGGGTTGAGACATCTTTATAAACATACAGCCTATTAGAAATGCATCCACTATGGAGCCTAGGATGGACTGAAATAAGAAGAGAATGATTCCTTCTGGACATTTATCTGTGATGTATCTGTGGCCATATCCTATAGTGGCCTCTGTCTCAATAAAAAAGAGGAAAGCAGAGGGAAAGTTATACACGTTGGCCACGCATGGCGTGTACTTCTCATCATGGGTTCGGTTCAGGTCGCCTCTGATATATGCAATGACCCACCACATAAACGCCATGAATAACCAGGCCACTGTGTATGTGAGGATGAAGATGAAAAGGTTCCACCTCCATTTGAGGTCTACTAAAGTTGTGAATAAGTCGGAGAGATATCTGCTGGTCTCTCCGCCCAAGTTTCCATGTTGGACGTTACATCGTCCATTCTTATCCACAAACCGTTGTCGTTTCCTCCTCTTGTCCTTCTGATGGCTGGAGGAGGTAGTGGTCACTACCTGATAGTCATTTCCAAATTTCTTACGGAGGGCAGACATCTTATCCTGCAGAAACAGAAATAAAGCTAAACTGTCACATTTGAGCAGCCTGTCATTATCTTTCACTAAATGAAAAGTGAAAACAAAACCACAAAAAATACATAGAGTAGACCTAAAAGCAACCCAGGCTCATTCTGAAAACGTACCTCTATATACATTTCTGGAGACCGCCAAATATGTCCCAGGAACTACGTTTTTTTGCAGTTTTTGTTTTTGCGAATCCACCAGAGGCCACTGTGTACGCTTTTTGAGATCTCAAATTTCTCTTGCGAGTGCCATTCACGCCTGCTGTTCTCACGTAAATCCGCTGTTGACTGATGGTTTGACTGACTGAATGACCGATCAACTGACCCACCCTCCTCCTTCCCTAAATCCAACCAATAGTGTTTTCAAAAGCACCGATTGACCCGCCCACTCACTTCCCTAAACCCAACCGACAGTTTAAAAAGCAATCCAGAAAAAGAAAAGCCCTCGCCTGATTTTTCGACCACGTTTTCAGATTTTACCACATTCTCATCCTGTTGTTTACTTGTTTATTTTATTTTTTGCGTTCTGTTTTTGTCTTACCCACTTTCTGGAACCGTTCCTTACCGGACTCAAACCCCGTCGTCATCGTCAACTCCTCTCTGCGTCTCAAGTCCATCGACGTACATAGCGAGCTACTGGACAAACTGGTAACAGTGGGAAAGCTGTCCATATGGAGGTAGGCAGTCAGCTGGTAAGCGCGAAAAGGAACGGCGCCATACCGCCTGGTAGAGTTCCTTTTAAAAATTTAATGCACACATACGTACTTCTGGCTACATAATTCGCAATCTCCAGAAACGTATATAGGGCTACGTTTTCAGAATGAGCCTATGTTGCCTAAAAGAATATATAACTGTATAATCTTGTATAACTTGTAAGTACCGTACAAGCTTTTTAAATATATATCTATGCCTGGACCACAAAACCAGTAATAAGTGTCAATTTTTTTCTTTTTAATAGGGGACAGTGGGGACGAAAGTAACGTGGGATGAAAGTAACAAAGCGATTTTCTCAAAGCCCTGACAACATTTGCTTTCCAGGCTATAACAGCACATTCACCATGCAACCCTTGATGGAGCTGCCAAATATCAGCTGATTTCAAGACCGTATCCCGCGGTTAACTCCAAATTGCAAAAAGTAAATTATTGTAGCGCTTCTTTTTTCCTTATTACAAGTTGTGTTTCTCTTTTCATGTGTCACAGTAATGATAAATCTACAGGTTATTTAGTGCAATAATACATCCTTAAGTTTGCATCATATGAGTTTTTCAGTTTAAAAGTAAAACAGGTTTAAATGGCAAGAGTTCCTGTGGGGACGAAAGTAACGCCGTTATCTATGTCCCACTGCTAATAGACATACCTTATTTTCCGTTTCCACATTAGAGTTTGCAGTATTTTGGTTAATATGTTTCATAAAATTAATGCATATTGCCAATAATAATAAAAAAATATTCAAAAATTTTAACATTTTTCATTGTTGGATTGCTTTTAAAACGTTTGATGGAAGTGAAATTTAAAATGAAAATGGAGTTTAATATTTTATGCTAAAATAAAGGACAACATATGTTTGCAGTTAACATTAACAAGGCCATAGTCAGATATATTCAAAATAAACAAGGTTAAGCCAGTAAATCTAGCAAATACTGTTGCATTACTTTCGTCCCTGCTGATGGGGTCAAAAGTAACAATGTAACTTTTGTTTAAAGTGAAGTTATATTGGAGTTGTTCTACATTGATACAAAATAACACCTGATTTCGATAGAGCACTCTTGTGAGTTAGTTACCACAGCAAATATATATATATGTCTGCTAAAAACATTATCTTTTAAAATGAGGTTTTTATGAAAAATGTTACTTTCGTCCCCTCTCTCCCCTACATCATCATACATGCATGAAAGCTGCATAAATAAGGTTTCGATTGATGTACCGTTTGTTAGGATAGGATTGGGCAGAAATACAACTATTTAAATATCTGGAATCTGAAGGTTAAAACAAATCTAAATATTGAGAAAATTGCCTTTAAAGTTGCGTAAATTATGTGCTTAGCAATGCACATTCACAAATGCATTTTTTATATATATTTACAGTAGGAAATGTACAAAATATCTTCAGGGAACACAATTTTTATTTAACATTCTAATGATTGTTTACCCTTACATACAGTTGCAATCAGAATTATTAGACCCCCCTGTTTATTTTTTCCCCAATTTCTGTTTAACGGAGAGAAGATTTTTTCAACACATTTCTAAACACAATAGTTTTAATAACCCATTTCTAATAACTGATTTCTTTTACTATTGTCATGATGATAGTAAATAATATTTTACTAGATATTTTTCAAGACACTTCTATACAGCTTAAAGTGACATTTAAAGGCTTAACTAGGTTAATTAGGTTAACTAGGCAGGATAAGAAAAAAATATTATCAGACACACTGTGAAAATTTCCTTACTCTGTTAAACATCATTTTTTGAAATATTTAAAAAAGAAAAAAAATCAAAGGGGGTTTAATAATTCTGATTGCAACTGTATATATATATATATATATATATATATATATATAT
The DNA here is from genome assembly GCA_903798115.1 of Danio jaintianensis. NCBI lineage: Eukaryota > Metazoa > Chordata > Actinopteri > Cypriniformes > Danionidae > Danio > Danio jaintianensis. The sequence continues at coordinate 581,486 of CAIGQV010000744.1, read as the reverse complement.
ATATATATATATATATATATATATGAAGAGTTCAGATGCAAAAACCTCTAAATGCTGTCTGAAATTGTCTTTTAAAATGAACATTTTTATCAGGCTCTTGTGTATAGGTTCTGTAATTTCACTTTAATGGCAAAGAATAAGTACTTTTCATGGTCTTTAAAGTGAAATAACTCAACAAACAAAGGAGGCTGAGAAAAATGCTCATTTTCAAATATTTCAGATGCTCATTTTTAAAATAACTCATAGTAAAACAACTCAACATAAATAAAGGAGACTGAGAAAAAAGCTCATTTTCAAATATTTCAGAAGGCACTTTTGCATTTTGCACATCCTTCTGAGGCATATTTCAGAAGGCAGGTTTTTGCATCTGAACTCTATATATATATATATATATGTTACTTAAAAATAGCACGCTATTTTAGGTTTAGTGCTATAGATTTATGATTAGTAGCTTGGGTAGCTTTTGTTTTTGCAGAGAAGAGTTTAAAAAGACTAGCCCTGGTTAATGAAAACATGAAGAACGAGAACAGACGAGACAAACAAAAACAACGTACCTATATTTCAGCATACAGGACTTTCCTCTCTTTTCATTGCCCGTGTTATCTGATTTCAAAATAAACCGTGGCTTGAAACAATCGTCTTTTTTTATTTACGGACAGGTTTCCTCGTCGGGGATGAAAGAAGATGCAGGAAACTCTCCACATGCGCTGTCCAGCAGCTCGGGTCCTGAAACACACGGTCTGTCTTCACGCATCTGTTCATTTGAGTTTCACAAACCCAGCTCAAAGTTGTGGCTGATTACCGATAACAACTGAACAGTCTGATCACAGATGAGCGCGTTCGACTTCTCCAGCAATTGGCGCAACTACTGACTGATACAAAAAATATAGTCTAGATGATTTTCGTGTTTTTTTTTTATCTCACCGGTAAAAAAATGGTCAACTTAACCAGATTACGTTTCTCAGAGCCTGCGTTGTAAAACCAAAATTAATAATTAGGATTTCACCCGGACGCGCCTCAGTCATACAGATGTACAATATGCTTCGTTCTCTAAGCTAAAGATCCGTAGTAGTTCCCATCGTTTTCGTTTCCAGAAAAATGGTCAAATGGTTGCAGGGACATGCAGGTCGCGTCCTTCAGACCCTCAGCGTGAGCGCGCGAGGCTGTTCTTTGTCTCTTCTGCGCGTTTCTCTCGCAGCGTCCAAAAGCTCCTCACTGTGTGTATCATTCACCAGAGGAGGGCGGAACTTCAGAATCACTATTCGCGTTTATTGGTTAAGGAAGTTACACTTACAAGGCGTTTGACTCCACAGTGGGATATTAAAAATCAACATGCCGTGTACACACACATATATATAGTCTACCTGCTGTGTAATGCATACATACGCTGATAATGCAGTGCCCGTTCAGCTAATGTGCAGTTACTTGATATGCAATGGTTAAATAATACTTAATGGTTAAAGTCATTAATAAAAAAAATAGATATATATTTTTTAATTTTCCTGATTTTAATTTTGTACATTTATGGTTTATATACATCTATGGTATATTGTTATTATTATTATAAATTTTTATTTATTCATTCTTTCTTTTTTTTCTTCAGCTTAGTCCCTTTATTCATCAGGGGTCGCCACAGTGGAATGAACCGCCAACTTATCCAAATTTAGATGGCCCACATATCAGTTTTTGGGCAGCGCGGTGGCGCAGTGGGTAGTGCTTTCACCTCACAGCAAGAAGGTCGAGCCTCGGCTGGGTCAGTTGGCATTTCTGAGTTGAGTTTGCATATTCTCCCCGTGTTGGTGTGGGTTTCCTCCGGGTGCTCCGGTTTCCCCCACAAGTCCAAAGAGATGCGCTATAGGTGAATTGGGTAAGCTAAAATGTCCATAGTGTGTGAATGGGAGTGTGTGGGTGTTTCCCAGTGATGGGTTGCAGCTGGAAGGGCATCCACTGCATAAAACATATGCTGGATAAGTTGGCGGTTCATTCTGCTGTGGCGACCCCAGATTAATAAAGGAACTAAGCCGAAAAGAAAATGAATGAATGAACATATCAGTTTTTAACAACTGGACCAAATACTAAATTTGACATCTGGCCCATAAAGATGGTGCCACCTCTGCCCGGGTTATGTTTGGCCCACATGCTGTATGCCAGTGCTGGATGAATGCCTGCTGTGCCAGCTTCATGCCAAATCTGCTCCAGAATTATTTGCTACCTGGGAACAGATGCTGCTTATCCACTGTAGCACCAAGTAGTAGCGTTTTAATGAAGACTACTCTCATGTCCTACACTCAAAATGACACTGATCAGGTTCATTTATATATGTATCTACTGTACCTACATACTCCATTGTACGCAACAACAGAACAGATGCAAGTAAATTAAACTATAATTACTTACTCCCAGGGCCATTTATATCGAAGTTGATATTTAGCCGCACCATATTGGTGTTTCGTAACATGTAGTTTTTTATGAGGTGAGTTGTTAGCCCAACGCTCAACCCCCAGTCTGGAGGACCAGGACATATACACATACACTACGGACAATTAGCTTACCCAATTCACCTATAGCGCATGTGTTTGGACTGTGGTGGAAACCGGAGCACCCAGAGGAAAACCACGAGAACATGCAAACTCCACACAGAAATGCCAACTGACCCAGCCGGGACTCAAACCAGTGACCTTCTTGCTGTGAGGCGACAGCGCTACCCACTGAGCCACCGTGTCGCCCAAATTAAACTATGCTTACACAAAAAAAGCAAACACAGTAATGCTCAAAACCTTTGAGTCAAACAACAACACAAATAATTGATTTACTTTACAGTCTAAGGTTATCTTTCTTTTGTTAAGATCAAACGTCTCCTTTTGTGTGTGTGTCTATTTATAGTTTGTGTGGATGTCAAATGTAATTTACCCATCAAAGGAGAGCGATGACCAGCCACCTGCCTGGCATATCGCTGTAGTCTACCTGCCTAATTCGATTTGTGTTGACAGTCTGATTTACGAGGGAGGATGTAGATGCACTTAGAAAATTCTCAACACTTTATGTAAACGGAAAAGCTCTTTGGGTCTTATCTAAGTGGAGTGCTCACCTGAAATGATCCATGGAGACATAAATGGTAATGTTCAAATCATTCGTATGTCTTATATAGGCAAAAACGGTTTATTGACAATCTAAAACTGATTTCTCTCTCTCTCTCTCTCTAGTTTAATGTATGCTGTAAGAACCAAGTATCACTACACTGTAAAACCCAACAGTCAACTTTATCAAATGAAATGAGTGTAGTTAACATATAATTTACTGAAAGTTAATTCTACTCACTTAAAAAGAGTTTTGAAGGTAATGAGTTAATTAAATACCTCATTACTTCAACTTAAATGAAGTAAGGTCACAGTACTCATATAGATTTATTTTTTTTAACTCAAATGGTTTGTAGCAATTGGTTTCCTCAAACGGTTTGAGTTGCCTTAACTTATTGGGTTTTACAGTACTCAGTTGGTTTGAGTTCTCTTCACTTATTGGGTTACTCAAATGGATTAAGTTCACAGTATTCATTAGGATTAGTTTTTGAACTTAAATGGTTTGAGTTACCTTAACTTTTTGGGTTTTACAGTGTACTAAGATAGTAAAACCTGACATTTATTACTTGGATGAGAGAAATAAAATTCATTCACTTTCCTTCGGCTTAGTCTCTATTTCAGATGTCGCCACAGCGGAATGAACCACCAACTATTCCAACATATGTTTTACACAGCAGATGCCCTTCCAGCTGCAACCCAGTATATGGTAAACACCCATACACACTCATTCACACACACACACACACATACTACGGACAATTTAGTTTATTCAATTCACCTACACCGCATGTCTTTGGACTTGTGGGGGAAACCGGAGCACCCGGAGGAAACCCATGTGAACACAGGGAGAACATGCAAACTCTACACAGAAATGCCAACTGACCCAGCCGGGACTCGAATCAGCGACCCTCATTCTGTGAGGCGACAGTGCTAACCACTAAACCACCGTGCCGCCAGAAATAAAATTGTAAATCTAAAAATTCAAATGGTTAGATCTGTATTAAACGATAAGTCTGTAGTAGGTCAACACAAAGATAGCTGTACAAATAGCTGTGTGTGTATGCGTGCGTGTGTGTGCGTGGAGGAGTTTTCCATTTCACTACACCTGGCAAAATGAACTGCTCCTCCCATCATTCATGGATAAATAGATTATTGATCTGTGCTTGTTAAAGCTAGACTTTCCTTTAAAACCACTGAAGCTGACTACTGAAAGCTACTGGAAGTAGCAGTATAGCAGTTAATAATAGGCGTGTTGTCTTTATGTCAGATTGCTCACAAAAATAAACTGCTGCTGTGTCTCCTTTCAAATTCAGGCTAAAGAAACCTCACTGAAATGTAAACGTTACATAGTGTGTCTCTGGAAACAAAGCTTGTATCTCAGTGACTTTGGGTCAAAAGTCTAATCAAACAAATGCAAGTTTCATTCATTATTTTTATTTATAGATTTACACTCAGTATACTTATATATATATATATTTTTTTTTTAGTATTATTATTATTATTATTTGTTTTTTTTATTAAACATTTTTAGTGCAAAAACATGTCAGAAAATTGCATTGAGTAAAAAAATAATATCTATCATACATGTAATTTGAATTCTGACCCCCACATGAAAAATTATAATAAAAAAATAAATTTAATTAAATTGTAATTAAATAAATAAACAAATAATTTACAAAATTAAAAAAAATAAAATAATGACATAAAATACAAAATTATATTACAAAAAGGCATATTAATTTTTTTTTGTCCAGGCTGAGTCTAACAGACAAGCTTTTAGTCTTAGACTTACAGGTTCCTAGATAATCATAGAAAGTCCGATAAAATAGAAAAGGTTTGTTCTTCATAGCTGCGGAGAAAGCCTCAAGTGGGATTATGTTGCAGACTGCAAGCAGCCATTGATTTAAACTGGGGGGTTCTTCATTAATCCACTTTATAAGGATACATTTCCGAGCAAAGTAAACCAAAGTATGTAGAAGGTCTCTTTTCCGAAAATTATAAGGTATATCATCATTGAGACCCAGTAAGCAAGTCTTTGCTCCCAATCGAAATGAGCATTTAAAGATGGCGTTGAACTGCAGTCTAATCAAGTCCCAGAAATGCTGTATAAGAGGACAACTCCACATACAATGATAGAAAGATCCAATGTCCGATTTACATTTCACACACAACTCAGACAGACCTGGATTCATTTTATGTCTAACCTCAGGTGTAATAAACAGTCTATGTAAAATTTTTAATTGTCTTTCCCAAGCAGAATTTGAGGCTAACACACCAAGAGGGTTGCTACATACAGTTGAAGTCAGAATTATTAAACCCCCTGAATTATTAGACCCCCTGTTTATTTTTTTCCCCAATTTCTGTTTAACGGAGAAGATTTTTTCAACACATTTCTAAGCATAATAGTTTTAATAACTCATTTCTAATAACTGATTTATTTTATCTTTGCCATGATGTCAGTAAATAATATTTTACTAGATGTTTTTCAAGACACTTCTATACAGCTTAAAGTGACATTTAAAGGCTTAATTAGGTGAACTAGGCAGGTGTCACAGAAGGGACGGGACTAGGAGGATAACGTGAGTCACAGTGTATTGACAGAATGGCAGCGGGCAACAGGTGAGAGACAAACAGTACAATTAGAGATATTGGCTGGGGTTGACGGAAGGTCTTCCTTTGGCAGGGTATACGGAGACGAGGAGACACCCCACAGGAAACACGAACCACGGAGGACTGGACAACACTCACGGAGACTAGGAGACTTGGAAACACCGGACTTGGAGACTTGGATAACTCTGGCACTAGGAAAGGAGATTGGGAACACTGGAGATAACCGGAACAGAGTACAGGTAAGTATAACTAGATGTAAGATATCAACACTGACCGTGTATGAGTCCTTTCTAGTGGTTAGACGAGGCCGGACAATGAGTGAACGGTGCATAGGTTTTATATGTGGTGACTGGAATGAGCTTGATTCGTGACAGGTGAGGGACTAATTAGAACTCAGGTGACGGTGATCTGGGTGGTTGCGTGAGGGGAGAGCCTGGTCTGACTGTTACACCAGGATAGGGTAATTAGGCAAGTTATTGTATAACGATGGTTTGTTCTGTAGACTATCAAAAAAATATATAGCTGTAAGGGGATAATAATATTGGCCTTAAAATGGTTTTTAAAAAATTAAAAACTGCTTTTATTCAAGCTGAAATAAAACAAATAAGACTTTCTCCAGAAGAAAAAATATTATCAGACATACTGTGAAAATTTCCTTGCTCTGTTAAACATCATTTGGGAAATATTTAAAGAATTAAAAAAAATTCAAAGGGGGTTTAATAATTATGATTTCAACTGTAGATTCAGCCAGGAATCATTATCAATTACACTACCCAAATCAGCTTCCCATTTACACTTAAGTGAGTCAAGGTTATCAGTTTTAATATTACAAAGTGTGTTATAGACACGCCGTGTGATACATTTGACCTGCTTATCAACGGCCAGAAGTGATTCAACTGGGGAAATACCAAATCCTCCTGGGTAATTTTGTCAAAATAAAATTTCGAGCCAGTAGATACTTAAAAAAGTCCACATTAGAAATCCTGAACTTGTCCTTAATCTATTGGTATGTGAGAATCGTACCATCCTGAATAACATCACCCACCACTCTAATGCCCTTATCACTCCAGTCTTCCAGCCTAGCACTAAGGCCTGGTGGAAAATCTGGATTTTACTCAGTATACTTTTTGCGTTTTATAGCTCATTTGATTACATTTGTGTGTATGCTAATCTAAAATGAAATGTAAATTTTTTTTAAAGATGCCATACTGTAAAATGCATTAATACAATATGTTTAAATTGTTCTCTAATATCAACACAGAAGGTATGTGGCTTAGGTAAAATGCAAAAGAATCTGCAGAATTGGTTTTACAAGCCCATTTAGACCCTAGCAATTGGCCCTAGAATGAAAAGCTTGCTTTTTACCTTATTTAGATGGGTCATGGAAATTAATGCTCACACAGTGTGATGTCCTCTGAAATTCACATGCAAAATAATCACACTTCAGTTGTCTAAAATATATTTAAACAAACTGAGTAGAGGCCTTGTCAAATGACCAACATAGGCTCATTCTGAAAACGTAGCCCTATATACATTTCTGGAGATCGCGAATTATGTAGCCAGAAGTATGTATGGCTGTATTTCATCTTTAAAACGAATGCTACAAGGCGGTATGACGCCGTTCCTTTTCGTGCTTACTAGCTGACCGCTTACCTCCATATGGACTGCTTTCCCGCTGTTACCAGTTTGTTCAGTAGCTCGCCATGTACGTTGGCGGACTTGAGACGCAGAGAGGAGTTGACCAGGACGATGGAGTTTGAGTCCGACTAAGAACGGTTTCAGAAAGCAGGCAAGACAAAAACAAAAGACCAAAAATTAAATAAACAAGTAAATAACAGGGTGAGAATGTGGTAAAATCTGAAAACATGGTAAAAATCAGTCGAGGGCTTTTCTTTTTCTGCATTGCCTTTTAAAACTGTCGGTTGGGTTTAGGGAAGTGGGTGGGCAGGTCAATCTGTGCTTTTGAAAACACTATTGGTTGGGTTTAGGGAAGGAGGAGGGTGGGTCAGTCAATCGGTAAGTCAGTCAGTGAGTCGACAGTGGCCTCTGGTGGAACAGCAGGCGCGAATGACACTCGTGAGAGAAATTTGAGATCTGAAAAAGCGTACACAGCGGCCTCTGGTGGATTTGCAAAAACAAAAACTGCAAAAAAACGTAGCTCCTGGGACGTATTTTGCGCTCTCCAGAAATGTATATAGAGATACGTTTTCAGAATGAGTCTGGGTTGCAAATGACAACTGAAGTAGAGAAGAGGTTCATGTTAGGAGCAAGTGAGCTATCTGTAGTCAACTAAGGCCCAATCTCAATTCTATTTTTGTACCCCTACCCCTTCCCCTTGCCCCTTGAAACAGAGTGTGAAGGGGAAGGGCTTCAAAATTTAACCCTAAGAAATGGGACACCACTACAACACCTGCACACATCATCATATGTCATCGCAATCTCTTACTTCATATGAGAACAACGATGGCGACTGCTGTAGTTGTTCTAGTTGCGTTATTTTTTGGTATATATCTTCAGCAAATCCCTGAAGGCAATAATATCATGTTATCATAACGATATAATGTGACAATAAGATCGTAACTGTACTGTGCATTTACAATGTGGCCATATTCATCTATGTAAACACACGAAAACAACATTAACATTATACCAGACCCTGTAAAAAAGACATTCCTAGCCACTAGACTTTTCTGACAGGGTATTTGAGTGTCAGATGTAAAAATATGTTGTGGGACTGCTATACAGAAGTTATTATTAGGGATTTTAGATAGCGAAATTTAGCGGTTTTTATTTTATTGTTATTTTTAAAAAGCATGGCGGTAAAACATGTTAAAATGCCGTTATGAATGTATTAAAACATATGCTTGTTTATTGTAAAAATTCGTAATAATGACAAAAAATATTAATTTGTGCATCTCCTGACTTCCGTGTGCAGCCATGCTGCCATTGTAGATGGTGTATTCTGGGAAACTTTTGTACCCCTTGGTTTCGAGTGTGGTCCTGAAAAATCTCAGTTTCAAGGGCTATCTAGCCCTTCCCCTTAGACCTACGCCTTCAAGCTAAAGAGAATTGGTACACCCCTACCCCTTCACGTGAACGTGCAAAACGAGGGGGAAGGGGTAAGGGGAAGGGCTAAGGGGTAGAATTGGGATTGGGCCTAAGTCTGTTCCTCCATTGCTGCTCCTGAGTTATGTGTTGTGAATAAAATATATTGTTTAGGACTGACATTTTTAACACAAAAATCTTTCAGATGAAGAAGTCCTTGAGTCAAATAATCAATTAAATAAAGTTTACTGAAGATAGTTTGCAGTTTGATCAGCAGAAGCCAGCTTCAGCACTCTTACAGAGTTCGTAGGCCGCTCTGCTCACAATCTCAAATGAACACCAGTTATACTCTAACATACATACTCTAATATAGGTGCTTTAACCTGATTGGTTAAAACACAGATAGACAATTTCTAAATAGGTATGCAGAGGTGTGGTAATATCTTCTTTCAAGATAGGATGGAGACAAATTTCAGACTATTCAGAGCTGACCCCAGACCTGTAAAAAAAATAGAACTCTCAACCATCTTAACAAAACTGGTAAAATAAACATACCAGACTAATAAAAAGACAACTCCTTTTGTAACAGAAGAATGAATTCCTTTAAATGAATTAATTTTCACACTGTAATATCCACATCTAGTGACAGCAGCATCAAACGTCCAGTTCCACATGAGAGGTCTCCGTGAGCTCTTGAATGGGCCTGAAGATCCAGAAGATCCAGAAAAAGCAATGACACATGTATCATTCCAGTTTTACTCTGAAGAGGGATGACACTAAGGTCATTCAATTCAATTCAAGTCCCAAAACCAAGCAAGCCAGTGGCAACAGTGGCAAGGAACAAAACTTCACCAATTGAAGAGAACGCTGGACATCCATTGTGAAGAAGCTGCAGGTGTTTGAAGGTCACCGGCGGGTGTTCAGGCTGACCCGTGGGATCAATGCGGAGACTCGTCTGTCACTGGGGTCTTTCAGGAATCAGTCTCATGCTCTCCACTCCTTCATGTCCTTCAGCATCTGCTCAGGATACGGCCTGGTCCAGGATTATGGAGAGCTTGGGATAAGGAAAAACAGACTAACATAAGCGTAGATGCCGTTCAAATGATGTCTTTTGGGAAGTGTTCACAGCTCCGGTTGCCCTAATAAAGGCAGCCTCATCATAAAGGTCATCATATAATATAGGCCCTTTAAAGAAATTCATCATTATTAATAATCATAAGGTCACAAGAAAGGATATGTGTTACTCCATCAGAAAACCCACTCCTTCAATAGGCTACACATAAACAGATATAAAAAGTTTATTGCTATTCGTTTACTCTAGAGAAATCACAATAAGAGCTGAGTGATATGACACGATGCACAAATGTGCATTAAATACTTTAAATAGTTTACATGTGTCTGTTGCCTCATTACAAAAGTGCATGGGAAAATTCACAATATACACGTTAATTTTCTTTTTGGCTTAGTCCCTTTATTAATCTGAGGTCGCCACAGCGGAACGAACCGCCAACTTATCCAGCATATGTTTTAAGCAGTGGATGCCTTTCCAGCTGCAACCCATCACTGGGAAACACCCATACACTCCCATTCACACTACAGACAATTTAGCTTATCCAATTCACCTATAGCGCATGTCTTTGGATATGTGGGGGAAACCGGAGCACCCGGAGGAAACCCATGCGAACACGGGGAGAACATGCAATCTCCACACAGAAATGCCAACTGAGCCAGCCAAGGCTCGAACCAGTGACCTTCTTGCTGTGAGGCGACAGTGCTACCCACTACGCCGCCCCAAGAGATTTTATATTTTTCAAAATAATAGTCCCATATACATTAATTCATTAATTTTCCTTTGGATTAGTCCCTTTATTAATCAACTTATCCAGCATATGTTTTACACATTGGATGCTCTTCCAGCTGCAACCCAGTACTGGGAAAGTCCCATATACACATGTATTATAATAAGCTGTGTGATACTTAGAAAATAATGGAGGAAAAGATAATGGTGGTAATCTAACTAGGAAATTCTGGAGCCATTCAAATTAATGATCCCATGTGGAACATCACAGTTGGTGTTTTGTTCCAATTGGCCTGTTTTTCACCAGGATTTGACATGGTGTTTGAGGCTCATGGTTTGCCATTTCCATACTGAGCTCTTATTATTCAGTTATGCCTAGGTGTATTTTCATTCTGTGGCACCTCTAATAATTTGCCCACCTCAGCAATGTTTTACAGCTCTTGCCAGCTATACAAATGAATTTACTTTAGTTACTAAACATGATGTTATGAATACACTTTTTTATCTACTGTATGTTAATATATGGGGCAGCACGGTGGCTTAGTGGTTAGCACTGTCGCCTCACAGCAAGAAGGTCACCGGTTCGAGCCCCTGCTGGGCCAGTTAGCATTTCTGTGTGGAGTTTACATGTCCCCGTGTTGGCGTGGGTTTCTTCCGAGTGCTCCGGTGAATTGAATAAGCTAAATTGGCCGTAGTGTATGCGTGTGAATGCAAGAGTGTATGTGTGTTTCCCAGTACTGGGTTGCGGCTGGAAGGGCATCCGCTGCGTAAAACATATGCCGGAATAGTTGGTGGTTCATTCTGCTGTGGCAACCTCTGATAAATCAGAGGCTAAGCTGAAGGAAAATGAATTAATGAATGATTGAATGAATGAATGAATGTCTAGGATTAAAAAGGTTAATATCTTTTAAAGGTAAAGAATTGTATACATCTTTTTTTTTCACTAGAACTGTCCACATGCAATATTAATTCAGACTATCTTGTTGCGTAATGGGATAATGTCAAGGAAAATGTTTGATTTCATTTATAGAGCTATATCCAATTAGCATTCAGATTCTCTTGGCCTTTCTTTCAGAGATAATGAACTTTCCTGTGGCCAGTCTTCTTAAGTCTTAAATATGGAGAGTTGTCAGATTAGAAGAGCAGTAGCCTCAGCTCATGGAAGCGTCAGTGGTTATTAATGAGTTCTGGGTGAGAGCGGGTCAGTGTAACGGCAGCTCTTCCTTTCCTTAATGAGCAGTAGAGGGGCTGTTTGTCTTGAGTCTCTGCTAATGGTGTACTCTAAATAAAAGAAATGCACACCGTCTTGCTGGAGCGCTAAAAGATCAGAGTGAAATCCGATGCTGATGCCAGCAAGGTATTTGTGAGACCAAAAGACTTGAAAAAAAAAAGCAGTGTGATAACAGCATCACGGCTGTTATATTGTAAACAGTTTTTTTCCTAACCTTTGTAGAATGATTAAATATATCATTCGTTCATTTTCTTTTCGGCTTAGTCCCTTTATTATTTGGGGTTGCCACAGCGGAATGAACCGCCAACTTATCCAGCATATGTTTAACACAGCGGATTCCCTTCCAACTGCAACCCAGTACTGGGAAACACCCAAACACACTCATTCACACACATACACTACGGCCAATTTAGTTTATTCAGTTCACCTATACTGCATGTCTTTGGACTGTGGGGGAAACCGGAGCACCCGGAGGAAACCCACGCCAACACGGGGAGAACATGCAAACTCCACACAGAAATGCCAACTGACCCTGCCGAGGCTCGAACCAGCGACCTTCTTACTCTGAGGCAACAGCGCTACCCACTGCGCCAACCCGCCGCCTGATTAAATATATATATAATTTTATTGTTTTATATAGTGTAGGAGCTCTTCAGATTCAAAGGTAATTCCAAAATGTTCTGTTGGGTCTTATGTTATACGGGGGAATTTTTGACAGTAGCCAAAAAAACGTTGTATGGGTCAAAATTATTGATTTTTCTTCAACATAGGCTCATTCTGAAAATGTAGCCCTATATACATTTCTGGAGATGGCAAATTATGTAGCCAGAAGTACGTATGGCTGCATTGGTTTTTAAAAGAACGCTATGGGGCGGTAGGACGCCATTTCTTTTCGCGCTTACCAGCTGAACGCTTACCTCCATATGGACAGCTTTCCCGCTGTTACCAGTTTGTCCAGTAGCTCGCCATGTATGTCGGCAGACTTGAGATGCAGAGAGGAGTTGACCGGTAAAGAACGGTTCCAGAAAGTGGGTAAGAAAAAAACAGAAGCCAAAAAAATAAAATAAACAAGTAAATAACAGGGTGAGACAGTGGTAAAATCTGAAAACGTGGCGAGGGCTTTTTTTTTTGGATTGCTTTTCAAAACACTGTCGGGCGGGTCGATCGGTGCTTTTGAAAACACTACTGGTTGGGTTGAGGGAAGGAGGAGGGTGGATTAGTCGATTGGTCAGTCACTCAGTCAGTCAATCAGTCAGTCGACAGCGGCCTCTGGTGGAGAGAACAGCAGGCGCGAGAACAGCAGGAGCGCTTTGCGTTTTTCAGGATGAACCAGGGTTGTTTTTCTTTTATGCCAAAATCATTAGATTATTCAATAAAGTTCATATTCCATGAAGATACTTTGTAAATTTGCTACTGTAAATGGGTTTTTGATGTGATGTTGTCCTTTTCCCTGTCACATATTACAAAAAATGATATAATTATTAAAGCCATCATTTAAAATGCAGTAAATGGTTAAACATTTCTTTGTCTTCTATTGACTTCTTGTTTTTTTTAAACCACTGAGGTTTTACCATTTTTTTTTTTTACTTTTTTGAGCTCAAAATTGTCCTCTGGTGTGACTGCCTCAAGCATAGTTCTTACAACTCATATAAATTAAAAAGAAAATTAGGGATGTCCAGATCCGATCACGTGATTGGAAATCGGGCCGATTTCAGACTTGATCGGAATCGGACGTTACCTCCCGATCAGGACTCGAATATATATGTGTGTTTATATATATATATATATATTCTCATTATTTTTTAACACATCTATAGTTATGCGGTGGCACAGAGTTAGACCTCTTTCTTGACTTCACACAGAAACATCAACACGTGCGGCATGACATCATTTTGTTGCAGAGACGCTAATGGTTAAATGCCGGCAAAGTAGAACACGGAAGCAGCTTGAAGCGGAAAGCGCGAGTAAGTCTGCAGTCTGGAGGTATTATAAAGTTGATGACGACAACATTGCCATAGCAAACTGTGAGATATGTAAACTTGGGATTGCCTGCCGGGTAATAGTTGAGGTGCTATTTGTTTTTATATTAGATTTTTTTATATTTACTGTTGCACTAAAGTCCAAAGGTGAAGAATTGATGTTACTTATTGCTTGATTGTTCAAGCTACCTCACAGAAGTGCTCTGTTTGTTAACAGAGTTGTTGAATGTTAAAATAAGGTGAATTAAATAAAAAATAAGGAACATCCTGGATCTGTTTCTTCACTCCACTTTATTCTTTTTTTATGTATTATAGAAGTATTGGATCGGGTTTCGGTATCGGTAGATACTCAAAATCAAATGACTCAGACTCAAGGGCAAAAAAACCTGATCGGGACATCCCTAAAGAAAATCATACAATTATTGATAAATACAATTATTGATAAATGCCTAATTTTACAAGTGGCTATTTTAAGCATCCACTGCGTAAAACATATGCTTGATAAGGTGGTGGTTCATTCCACTGTGGTGACCCCAGATTAATAAACGGACTAAGCTGAAAAGAAAATGAATGAATATTTCTGAAAACTTGATGCATTTTTGTCACTGAAAATCATATTCTGTGGTGTGACACTATACAGTATGTCAATTTTAAATCATCAATTTCTACAAAAAAATTAAGATCATGTCACTGAAGCCCCCTGTGAAGCCAGCGGTTAAGTTTTTGTCTCAGCATTTTTGACGTATTTAACTTTTTTGGAACAATTGTTTATTTTATTTTTTTAAAAGTTTGCTGTCCTTTGGTGTGACACCCCTATTTGTTGAAAATGCCCAAGAAATCTGAGAAATCACAAAGAGAAAAAAAAATTATATTCATAATTTCACATAAGGGCGGCGCAGTGGGTAGCACTGTCATCTCACAGCAAGAAGGTCGCTGGTTCGAGCCTCGACTGGGTCAGTTGGCATTTCTGTGTGGAGTTTGCATGTTCTCCCCGTATTGGCGCAGGTTTTGTCTGGGTGCTCCGGTTTCCCCCACAAGTCCAAAGACATGCGCTATAGGTGAATTGGGTAAGCCAAATTGTCCGTAGTGTATGTGTGTGAATGGGAGTTTATAGGTGTTTTCCAGTGATGGGATTGTAGCTGGAAGGGCATCCGCTGCGTAAAACATATGCTGGATAAGTTGGCGATTCATTCCGCTGTGGCGACCCCTGATTAATAAAGGGACTAAGCCGAAAAAAATAAAAAAATAAAATAAATAGCTCTATATGAAGGTAAGTGTCTAACAATTAAAACAAAACACTCTCACGCTATTTGCATATAATTAAACAGTTGTTTTTCTTCATTTTTGCTGTCACACCTCATATTCATGGTAGAGTTCAGCAAAAAGTCCAAAAACAAAACAGTAAAAGAGTTGATAAAGTTAGTGTCCTCTTATATTTTCTCAAACATTAGGCTTCAAACAACATAAATACATAAAAATGTTCTTCAAAAAATGATGTGTTACATAAAAATATTTTTACTGGCTATTTGTCAACAACCCAAATATATCAAAACTAAGTTTTTTGATTAGTATTGTGCATCGGTAAGCACTTCATTTACTTCACATCAACTTTAAAGGGGATTTTCTCAATATTTAGATTTTTGCACATCCAGATTTCCTAATTGTTGTATACGTCTCGTGTGCATCTCGTTATTAGTTTTACTTGATCTCAGTGCTGCAT